>APFE030987886.1:2889-112090 GCA_000404065.3 Pinus taeda
TTGATATTTTAATAATACTAAAAACGATAAATTAATTAATTTTAAAAACTATTTCTGTTTTATTTGATAATTGTACCCTTTTTCACATTAGTTTCGGAATTCAACGATCATCGCATCCACTCAAAGAAAACAAATAATTTTTCACATTGGTTTCCGAATTCAATGATCATCACATCCACTCAAAATACAAATATAATAATTTAAATGTGGAAAAAACTGGTTTGCCCCCTAAAAGCCAGAATCAAGTTGATGGAAAAAATGGGAAAAATCCCATCATGATAGAAAATGAACCAGACATCATTGGTTTCTGATAGGCAACGACATGATCGGAAGCTCCGGCCATTGACTTTGCCCTCCTAAATTCCCCCACTCAATTCAACGCATTTCACTTTTGTCATTATTATTTTCAATCAGTCCGGAGCTTCACGCATTGCCTTTAATTGTAAAAAAATCCACGAATTGTTTGTTATAAATAAGGTTGAGATCTCGCAGATATTCAGAAGACTAATAATTTAATACAACCAAGTGTTCACGCAGAAACTACTTTATCATCTACAAACAACTTTACTTATAAATATGAAAAGGGTAACATCCATTTTCATGAAGAAGAAGAACAGGGCCGCTGAAACTACTTTATCATCTACAAACAACTTTACTTATAAATATGAAAAGGGTAACATCCATTTTCATGAAGAAGAAGAACAGGGCTTGCTGTGTTTCTTCCGCGGAAGGGATGACACTAGCCTTATATAATATCTTCGATCAATAAGCAAATGTACGAGGCCAGTGTTCCCCTTCTGTCGATGAAACATCATGTTCCTCTATGTATCATTAGGTGTTTTTCTGACAGTTGCCTTATATAATATCAACCATCAGTAAGTAGATGTACGAGGCAAATATCATCCATGTGGATGGAACTTCATGTTCATATATATCATTAGTTTTTCTTTTTATTCTAATAATGAAGGACACCCATGCTTGCATCCCTGCAGTTCCATCAGTAAGTAGATGTACGAGGCAAATATCATCCATGTGGATGGAACTTCATGTTCATATATATCATTAGTTTTTCTTTTTATTCTAATAATGAAGGACACCCATGCTTGCATCCCTGCAGTTCCATCAGTAAGTAGATGTACGAGGCAAATATCATCCATGTGGATGGAACTTCATGTTCATATATATCATTAGTTTTTCTTTTTATTCTAATAATGAAGGACACCCATGCTTGCATCCCTGCAGTTCCATCAGTAAGTAGATGTACGAGGCAAATATCATCCATGTGGATGGAACTTCATGTTCATATATATCATTAGTTTTTCTTTTTATTCTAATAATGAAGGACACCCATGCTTGCATCCCTGCAGTTCTTTACATTCTCGTAGAATTGTAATGGATTTCTTAGTTTGGCGTCTTTGATATTCTTACGGTTAACCATTAATGTGAGTGAAAATTGGCCATGATAAAAAAAGTTGTCTTTCCTATTTGAGTTTATATGTTTCCAAAAGTTTAGCAGACCATTGATAAGCTCGCTCTGCTTTGTCTTCCCTATTTGAGTTTATATGTTTCCAAAAGTTTAGCAGACCATTGATAAGCTCGCTCTGCTTTATCTACTCATATCTTGGACTGGTTTTTTTAACATGACAGGAAAATCTCAACTATAGACCAAACGGTCCTGCCCTCCAAACTTGTATGAATCCTCTGTGTTTTATTACAGTAAAAAAAATGCACTCGATGGGAAAAAAGAAAGGTACATCAAAGAAGAGTGAAAAGGGTACGAGTGTACTCAACACTGAGGAGTGTCTATGAAAAGGATGGTGTGCTTGGGTGATATTGTGAGTTTCTTTCTTCCCTTTAGTAAGCACTATTTTCAAGATGTTGAATAGAGTCTTTGGCTTGAGTTGGATATACTGATGTTAAAGTGATTGAGTTTCATTTCCATTCCATTCCAGGTGCAGGTTTTTAATTTCTGCCCTTTTCAGGTGCCATGATTTCTGACATACACCTGAATAAGAAGAAGACAAAGGGCCATCAACAAACCCGTGGTTATGGTTTTATAAACTTTGGCAAGATTTGCCTCCAAATTATTCACAGAAATATGTTATCTGGATCCAATTTCTATTGATTTACTAATGGCAGAAGTGTCCTCAAACACGTAATTTTATTCATGAGAAAAAATAATTACATATTTGATTTTGTAAGAGTTTCCACCCAAACATCCAAACACTCTTGCAATGAGATATTTATAAGTTCAATGTCTTAACTACCTCTAATTATGGATCACTTATTAAATAACAAGTGTCCATTTACAATAAATGCTATTCAAAACAACTAGCTAATAAATCTCCTAAAATAGAGCCTAAGATACGACATATTTGGAGAGTACAACAAAATACTAATTCTAAATGTCTTCATTAAATATTTAAACATTCTAGAATACTAATTATTAATTTAATATCTTAAATTAATAATTATTTTATTCCAACCTATGATAATATTTTTTTTTCGGATCATTTAACATCCCCCCCATGATCCAAAGATACATTACAAGAGATACCAAGTTCGTCCTTGAACTTAGTAAATTTTATTCTGCTAAGTGGTTTCGGGAAAATGTCGGAGATCTAATCTTGGGAAGGACAATAAACTAGCTTGAGGACATCTTTGGCAATGAGAGATCTGATATGATGATACTTGGTGTCCACATGCTTTTTCGTTGAATGAAAAAATGGGTTCTTGGCAAGTTTGATGGTTGACTGGCTGTCAATGAATAATGATGTAGCTTCTGCCTGAGAAATGCCCAAGTCCTGCAAAATTCTGCGCAACCAAATAATTTCACATGTTGCTTTCCTTGCTGAAATGTACTCTGCCTCTGCTGAAGAAGTAGCCACTGTAGCTTGTTTCTTACAACTCTAAGATACTGTTGCTGACCCCATGTTCATTAAATAACCTGATGTTGATGCTCGATCATCAATTCTTCCAGCAAAGTCGGCATCAGAATATCCACGAAGTACAAAGCTTTTAGTCTTTGTGTAAAGAAGACCAAAATCTTTTATTCCTTGGATATATCGAAGAACTCTTTTGGCTGCATTTCAGTCGCTATCTCATGGTTCCTGCATAAAACGTGAAAGAATACTGACTGCATAAGATAGATCAGGGAAAGTGTTTGTCAAATAAATTAGGTTGCCAATCAACTGTCTATAAGTAGTACTGTCCACCTTTCCCCCCTTCAAATTTTCAAAGTTTCAAGTTTTGCTCCATGCGGGTAAGAACGGGCTTGCAATCTTGCATGCGAAATCGCTGAAGAACCTTCGCTGCATACTTACCCTAAGAAATGAAAATATGATGTGGACATTAGAGGACTTCAACTCCAAGATAGTAGTGAAGTAATCCAAAATCTATCATCTTAAAACCTACATGTAACTCCTTCGCCTATGCAATATGATCATCATGGTTGCCAATAATGATCAAATCATCTACATACATAACAAGAATTACCAGATATTTTCCCTATTATCGCACATACAAAGTATCATCAGATTCACTTCATTGAAAACCAACATTCTTAAGGTATTCATCCATCTTTGCATACCAAGCTCGGGGAGCTTATTGTAACCCATATAAATCCTTGATCAATTTGCAGACTTTATGTTCTTGTCCTTCAATTTCAAAACCTAGCGGTTGTGTCATATACACTTCTTCTTGTAAATCCCTATTGAGAAAAGCACTTTTCACATCCATTTGATGAGCTTTCCATCCTTTCTGAGTGGCCAATGCAAGTGTTAATTGGATGGTGTTCCACTTAGCTGTAGGAGCAAAAGTTTCCTCATAATCAATGCCTTCTTGCTGCACAAAACATTTTGCGACAAGTCGTACTTTATACTTTTCAAGTTCTCCCTTTTGATTATATTTGATTTTGTAAACCCATTTGCATCCTATGGGTTTAACATTTGATAGACAATAAACAAGTTTCCAAGTGTTGTTATCAATTACTGCTTGATATTCTTCAACCATAGCATGTTGCCATTCTTTATGTTTTACTGCTTCTTTGTATGTAGAAGGTTCAGTAAAATCATTTTCTATTAAGGCAAAATTTCCTTCACTTTTATGTGCCCTTCTGGTGCCTGTTTTATTCTACTCATCAGGCTTTACATCTTTCAAAAGTTGAACTGCCCATTTCAGGAGTTGGTGTTCACTTGTTTGCAATTCTGAAAAGTCTCCATCATTGTAAAGAGGATTAATATAAACTAATGTTCTTTGTTCAGGTGAAGAATATGGAGAATCACTATCAAAGGAACTGTTGCTGCTTGGAGATGCGAACGAACTGCTAGAAGACCCAGATGATGTTGTTGAAGTAGATGGACTGGATGACCCATCTTCAGAGGAAGGAAAATCAAGTTCATACCAATTTGGTGAAGTTGGTTGACTTTGTATTTTTCCTTTTCTTTTACTGCCCTTAGTTTCTAACTTTTGAAAAAGACTTTCGATTTTTTCAACACTCTTACTTTCTGTTTCATCAAAGATTACATCCCTGCTCACAATAATTTTTCCATTGGTCAAAAGACAGTACCCTTTCTTCTCATCAGAATAGCCAATCATTATGCATTTTAAACTTCTTGAGTCAAGCTTAGTTTGTTTTTCTTTCAGAACTAAGGCATAACATACTGATCCAAAAACTAGAAGATGTTTAACTTGAGGTTTGAAACCATACCAAGCTTCATAAGGTGTGATTCCATCTAAAGAAGCAGTTGGAGATCTGTTTCTTAAGTAGACAGCTGTATGTATTGCTTCTGCCCAATATGTTGGACTTAACCTCTTGAAAGTTAACATGGATCTCGCCATTCCTAACAAGGTGCAATTCATTCTTTTGACTACTCCATTTTGCCGTGGAGTGTAAACATTCGTAAGATGTCATCTTATGCCATTTTCATTGAAATAAGTTTTGAATTCATTTGAAGTGAATTCTCCCCCATTATCTGTCCTAAGAGTACCTATCTTTTCTTTGAATTCATTTTCAACAAATTGGCGAAAAATTTTAAACTTATCAAATGCTTCTGGCTTGTTCTTCTATAAGTAAACCCAAGTCATTCTGCTAAAATCGTTAATAAATAGTAAGAAATATTTGCAACCACCAAATGAAGTTTGTAGTGGTCCACAAACATCACTGTGAACTAGTTGTAGCCGCCTATTTGCACGCCATGAACTTGTTGGAAAACTTTCTTGACTTTGTTTGCCATAAATGCAAGCTTCACATTTTTCATTTTCCCTTTCGAAAGTGGGAAGTCCTTTAACCATTCCTTGTTTTTGCAATTGAGAAAGACTCTCAAAATTTAAATGTCCATATCTTACATGCCATAGTCTTATAGGTGAAATCCATGTACTCACTGCCCCTGCAAAATCAGAATGCCTTGGAATAACTGTTCATTTCATCCTTAACAGTTTTCCATCTTCATAACCTATCATGACAGTTTTCAAACTCTATTTGACTGAATTAATCTTGACTGAACCATCTTCCATAATCACCTGATGTCTTGCTTGTCGAATCGTGACTAAAGAGGGCAATTTTTTCTTAAAACTTGGTACATACCATACATTGGAAATCATTTTTTCTCCAATGCCAGGGAGAAAAACTTTAATTGCTCCTTTTCCATAAGGAGTATGTTTTGTATCATCAGCAAGAAAAATGGAATTAAGTTGGCAATCTTGAAAATTCCAGAAAATATCACATCAACAAGTCATGTGCTGGGTTGTGCCGGAATCCAAGATCTAGGCATCTTAATAATCACTTCTAAGATGGGATGAAAGTTATGATACTGGTGAGGAAGTAAAAACATATTCTGAGTTATCTTCATCTTGATCATTTGCAAATTGTGCTTAATGCTGCTGAAACTTGGGAATTTTATTAAGTGAAGTTTGGCAATCTTTAGCATAATGGCCAACTTTGTTACATCTTCGACACACAATTTGACTTAAGTCTCTTCCTCTTCCTGAAGATTGTCCTCTGCCTTTGCTTTGACTTCTCTGTTGAGATTGTCCTCTACCTTGATTATTATTTCCTTGTCCTTGAAAATTGCCTCTTCCTTGGTTGTTTCCTCTACTCCTTCCTGAACTGTTTCCTCTATTAAAGTTGTGTCCTCTGCTTTGGCTTCGACCTCAACTTTGTACATTATGTGCTACTTGATTCTGATTCCCTCTGCCTCTAGCTCGAGAACTATCTGTTGATGATTTACTAGTGCTGGCCTTTGTGAGAAAAACACCTTCACCAGCTTTCTTCTTCTTCCCAAAAGTTTTATCATGTTGAGTCAACATTTCACAGAGTTCATCAAATTTTAGTTTCTCTAGTTTCCCAGTTAATTGTAGAGTCTCCAAAAAATGCGTGTAGGAAGAAGGAAGTCCAACAATTACAATTGTGATCATAAAACTATCATCAATTGTTGGAAAGCCAGCATTAATGATTTCCTGCCTAATATTCTTAAGTCTTGAGATATATTCAAGAACATCACCTCCTTCAGTTAATTTTTTTTGCAATAATTTCAATTGTAGATCTACTTTCTTTGATTCAGGCTGAGTATCAAAGAGGTCTTTAAAAGTTTTCAAAGCAGACCATGCATCTGTAGCATTTTCTATATGGACATACATTTCATCATTCACAGAATATTTAATAAGAGCTTAGGCTTTAGCATTCTTGACTTCCCATTTTGCTACTACAACTGCATCTGTGGGTTTATTCATCTTAACATCTCCATCGGATATACCCTGCCATAATTCCTTGTAAATGAGAGTGCTCTTGATGAGACGATGCCATGTTTTATAAGATTTTGTGCCTTCAAGTTTGTCAGAATTAGAAAACAAATTAATCAACTTAGACATTGTAGTGTTAAGACTTCACACCATGAATCAAGCTCCAAAAAAAAAAAAGATGCACAACACAACAGCGCCACACGATGCAAAAATGAACTATCGGGGCTTGGCCTTGACCCTCGAATAGCCGTCAAAACAGGAGAAAATTGATTGAGATTTGCACTTGGCTCTAGTCAATTTCTCAAATTTTTACAAGTCAACTTTCAAAATTTGACTTCTACAATGGTGCTTTTGCACAATCTGATAAAAAAAAATTACCCCCCCTCAAAGTAAAATTACTTTGAGTTACACTTATCTCTCCAAAAATTACAATTAAAATCCCCTTAATATTCCACAAACAATAAATTCCCAAAAAAATCACCAATCTCTCCAAAATACAATATACCTTATCTCTCCAAATATTTACAAAATTAAAAATATTCTTTATCTCTCCACAAAAATTACAAACAAGGGAAAAACCTTATCACTCCATTAGCATTACAAAACTAAAAAATATTTTTTATTACAGGCACGCTGACTTGTTGCTGGCAGGCTGGCTCATGCTGGCTTGTTGCTGGCAGGCTGACTCACACTGGCAGGTTTCACTAAAAGAAACAAACTGCAAAATAAATCGCCGCAGATACCCAATTGGACAGATAATCCTCTATATTCAACTTAAATTGCAGTTCATGTAATCCTATTCCAAACAATGGTGTAGCAGTTGTAAATATCATTTCAACCTCAAGAGGAGTAGATGAAATATCTGAGTCTGAGCCTAAAATTTTACCATTCTCACTAGAGAGAAAATAAGATAGTTTCTAGAGCAGCGTTTATATAAGAAACAAATCGAGGGATCTTAATATTTCTGCAACGAATGCTCTAGCCTGTAGTTCTTCTGAAGAAGGGATCATTAAAAATACCTGGAGTTTTAATTCCAATAACCCTTGGAGTAACCAAATTCTGAACTGATGTCCATGACTTAATGAAATGATTTAAACAACAATTCTGAAATGGAACTTCAAAATTCTGAAACGATGTATATTAAAAACATTTTCTGCCTTTTAACATTGAGAAATTGCATGAAGAAATACTTTATGGATCAGGCAATGATAATTCTTTGGCTTGAAAAGAGATTGCAGACCATCGATCAACAGGCGATGATATGTAAATATGGCAATATATTCTGCGTTTTTGTTTTCACTTTACTCATTACACTCTCAAATTACCATCAAATGCATTGTCAAGAGCACCACATGACAACATCCCTGTAAGTTAAGCCTCAGCAAGTGCAGCGTCTATTTCCGCAGCCTTGAAGCTCTCCACAGTCAGCAAGTGCAGCATTTATTTCCACAGATTTGAAGCTCCACGCTCAGCAAGTGCGGTTTCTATTTCTGCAGCCTGGAAATTCAAATCCAATGAGATCAAACATGAAGTTCGAATTTTAAACAGCGTTCCTTCTAGGAATTTTAAAAATTAGTTTCTTTTCAGTAAGCCTTCTATGGATTGCCAGCATGAGGTCAATCAATAGTGCCGCACATGTAAGAGAATGTCGGCTCTTTAGATCTCGGTGATTCCCTTTTGCTTCAATTTTTCTGGGTTTGATACGCTTTAGACGCCATTGAAGGGCTGTATGAAGTGACCCATATTCCTCTGGATTGTTTTCAATGTGAGAACGGATTCGGTCATTCAACTCGGTGGATCAATCCTCGATTAACACGTCACCATAATTTTTCGTAAATACTCAACATCAACAGGATTTGCCCGGAAATTAAATTTCCTCGGCATTTATGTAGAGAAGGCATCGATGAGTATTCACACAGAACAGGCCATCCAATATGGCACTAAAATAATAGAAATTCAAGACAATGACTTTGATAATAATTCAAAAAAAGATTGATTTTCATATTTCAAAATCTAAAATCCATAAAATAATAAAATTTCTTCTCTTTTGAACAAAAACTTGACAAATTTCATACCAAACATTCCCTGAACAATTCAATGGATTTTTCCAAAAACTTGTAGAGCTAGAATCTCCTCTTCACATCCACTGTAGCATTAGTGGAGCTCTAATACCACAATAATGGCAGAAGTGTCCTCACATAATTGATTTTGCAAGAGTTTACACCTGAACAACCAAACACTCTTGCAATGAGCTATTTATAAGCTCCATGTCCTAACTACCTCTAATTATGGATCACTTACTAAATAACAAGTGTCCATTTACAATAAATGCTATTCAAACCAACTAGCTAACAATCTCCTAAAATAGAGCCTACGATACGACACATTTGGAGAGTCATATCTAGTTACAACAATGTACTAATTCTAAAAGTCTCCATTAAATAATTAAGCATTCTAGAATAATAATTATTAATTTAATATCTTAAATTAATAAATATTTTATTCTAATTTTATAACCTATGATAAATTGTATTTTTGGATCACCTAACAGCTACAAAGAAGGACCATTTTCCCTTTCCATTCATTGACCAAGTCCTAGATGTTCTTGCAGGGAAGAAAATTTTCTCCTTCCTTGATGGATTTAATGGATACAACCAAATCTATATCAACCCCTAAGACCAATATAAGACCACATTCACATATCCTTGGGGTACTGTTTCTTATAGAGTTCTTCCATTTGGTTTGTGCAATGCCCGTGCTACTTTATAGAGGGCAATTTTGAGTATTTTTGCTAAATTGGTACATGACTCTGTTGAAATATACATGGATTATTTCACTCCTTATGGATGTGACTTCCATGAAGCTCTCTCCAATCTATGAAAGGTTTTAAAGAAATGCATTCAAATGACTCTCTCTCTAATCCATGAGAAAATTGATTTCTTGATGAATGAGGGGATTGTCCTTAGCCATTCCATATCCAAGGAAGGAATACAGGTAGACCCAAATAAAATTTACGTCATCAAAAGGGTCCTTACCCCTCAGAGGCAAAGAGATGTCAAGAGCTTCTTGGGACTAGCTGGGTATTATAGTAGATTCATCAAAGACTTTAGTTAAGTGGATTTACATTTGTTTGGTTTACTGGCAAAAGATTCATATTTTTATTGGACCAACAGTTCTCAAGAGGCCCTTGAAGTGTTGAAAGGAAGGTTGACCAGTGTACCCATCCTAAGGGGTCCCAACTAGGCATTTCCTTTCCATATCCATACTGATGCATCAGATAAAGTTATGGGGGAGTCTTGGGAAACGACTAAGCTAAATTACATTGTCATTGACAAATAACTCTTAGTTGTAGTACATTCTTTATACAAATTTAGGCACTATATCATTAGGTACCAAAATTTTGTTCACACTGATCATGAAACCATTAAATATTTAATGAAGAAGTGTGATGTTAATGTTACGATAATTATATGGTTTTTATTGTTACAATAGTTTGATTTGACTATTATTGGTAAACCAGGGAAAAAAAATGTGGTTGCAAATTTTTTGTCCAGGTTAACCTTGCTTGTAGGTAATGAAGAGATGGTGGATGATCAAATTCGAAATGATGAACTCTTTCCCATATTGGTGCTTTCTCCTTGTTTTTCTGAAATAACAAACTACTTGGTTGTTAGGAGGTTCCCTCCTAATCTATCACCCATGGAGAAAAAACAAGATTGCAAGGAAAAGCTCTCCTTTCACTTGGATTGGGGGTATTATTTTAGATTAGGACTAGATCAAATATTGAAGAGATGTGTAAGATAATAGGAGGTATTTTACATCATCTCAACCTGTCATGATTGACCCTATGGAGGTTATTTTTCTACAATAAGGACAACCTTGAAAGATTTACAACCTGGTTACTATTGGCCCACTCTACATCAAGATGCAAGTATATACACCACTAGGTGTGATCAGTGTCAAAGAATGGGAAAACCCACACCCAAGGATGAAATTCCCCTACAACCTCAAGTGACCTTAGATCCATTTGACAAGTGGGGAATGGATTTCATTGGGCCAATTGATCCACCATCAGGACAAAAAAATTACATCATTGTGTGCACAGATTACTTGACAAAGTGGGTTGAGACAAAAGATGTAAAAGTAGCAATCGAGAAGAAAGTGGCATAAATTTTAACAGAAAAAATCTTCTACAAGTTTGGGTATCCAATGGAGGTAGTCACTAATCATGGAGCACAATTCACGTCTAATTTGATTGAAGATCTCATGAGGGAACACCATATCGAACACAAGACATCCACTTCCTATTATCGTTAACAAAATGGGAAAATAGAGGTTACAAACAGAGAATTAGAGAGCATCCTCACCAAGGTTGTTAGTAGTAGTAGGAAATATTAGAGAAGGAGACTAGTGGAGTCTTCTTTGGCGTACAATACCACTCCGAAAACCACCATCAAATTCACTCCATATGATTTAGTTTATAGGAAGAAGTCTTTTCTTTCTATTCGTTTTGAATATAACACTTTGATAATGGAAGCTTAGTTGTACTTAGATGTCACCACAACATAGCAAGAAATGTTGCTCGAACTGAATGGCTTAGATGAGTTCAGAATGCAAGCTCTCCTACACACTCAAGTCATACAACTACAAAGAAAGGTTTGGCATGACAAGCATATGAAGGAGAATAATTTCAAGAATGGGATTGGGCCCTACTATATGATTCTAGGTTCAAAGAATTTAAAGGGAAGATAATGACAAGATGGTTGGGTCCATACATAGTAGAAAAGTGTCATGAAAATGGATTTGTCCAGATCAAAACCATTGATGAGGAATGCATTCCCTTACTTGCAAATGGTTATAGGTTGAAGTTATATAGAAGACCTATGTCCAAGGAGGAATTTATAAATTTAGTAAAAAAAGAATTAAATGTGATTGGGAGTTTCATAGCTTCCAGTGCATAACATTCCTAGAAATCTAGAAACCTCTATGAGGCATCTATGGCCAACTCAAAGGTTTAAAACCTATCTGAGGCATCCCAAGAGTAAAAAAGAAGGAAAAGAAAAAAAAAAATACCTAGGTGAAACCTCCCTTGAGGCACCTAGGTCAGGCATGTAGGTTGAAAACCTTCTCTAAGGCAGCTTGTGCATCTCAAGAAAAAGAGAAAAAATAAATAAACAAATAAATAGAAGAAAAATAAAACAAGGAAGAAACATATATCATGTTTTCTAACCTTTCTTTTATTTTGCAGAAATGTACACATTGGCATATTTCATGGCTATAGGATAATACCTATAATCTATAATCCATCCCTCCATCCATACGTATCATATCCATCATCTCCATTCATATTACTATCTCCACCATCCCATCATCAATAAATCCAAATTTCACCTCCTCTCTATGATGCTACGGGAAGGACCTATATTGCTACAGATTGTTCCTGTAATGCTACAGGAGGAGCTTGTGGAGCTACAAGAGGGAGATTTGAGGAGGAGAACAATCGAAATACCATTCTGAATCTAAGAATGATAAAGAGGGTCCTCCTATGAATTTTCCATCATCCATCCATCACCCATCCACTTCATTTCACAAAAACTTTCCCTAAATTTTCCACTCTACCTTACCTTAAGAAAAAAACACATAAGCCACTATTCTCTATTTCTATAGTGTCTACACTACTCCTTCATGACTTTTACCCTATCCTAATGGATTATCATCATCTCCCTAATCTTCCTCATGCAAACTGAAGACTTCAAGGGGATATCAAAAGACTGTTACAGGAAGAAACTCCTCCTGGAGCAGCATGTGCAGCCACACAACAATCACTATTATTATTATTTTTTTTCCACCACCAGAAGGGATGATGAAGCTTTGTTTGTAGCTATGAAGAGACATATGATTCTTAGGGAGGATTTCCACCACCACCACCAGCTTGGATATTAGAAGAAGCACCTGTAAACACACAACAAAAGAAACAGTCAAGTTATCATCAAGAATGAAGACATGGATAGTAAATAAGTCAAAGAGGTCAACTCCGTTAATCATAATGATATATGGTCCAGCTCCAACATGCAAGCCTCTATATAAATTTGATCCACATGTAGGATTAGGTATGGTAACCCTAACATCCTCCCTATACATAAAAAAGACAAAATTGTGTTTTGAGTGAGAAAAGGTGTTTTGATATGCTTGAGGTGGCTAGTGAACTTGGCCAACCTTGACTAGTAAACTCAAGTGTGAGTTAAGTCACACATGCAATGTGGAAATTCCAAATCAAAACGAATTGGTATCCTTGAAGAGTGGGGTGATAATCATGAGGAGAGAGAAATTATTATAGTTTGTGGGGTAAACAGTCCAAAATAGGAAACTCGTGTTAAAGACATGTCACCAGAGAGCTCCAAAATTTTAACCAAAAGAGGATATTATGTGTTGACTCGAATTTATTTTCACCATCATTCATTCCAAAAATAGGTAGTGAAAGGATGACCTAGTGCATCGAGCAACCTAGAGTGCCACTGAGGAGTTTCAAACCATGTTTGCAAGTGCTACAGGTGAAATCTATAGGTAGTCCTACAATTTCTAGAGGAAGGTCGAGAGGAGCTACAGGAGGAGTTGGGAGGAGAAAAAGCAGGCACAGTGGCTTGATATTTCCTCAAAAACTTCATGCAGACCCAAAATTTTTCTGGTAACAAGTAAGTGAAACCCTCCTTCTTTGTTTCTACACCCAATTGCATGAGAAGTCCGCTTGAAATTAAGAGCATGATCAATAGGGGGTATTTTGGAAGTTTGTTGTGGTTAAGAGAAGAGAAAATATTTTTGTTGATATCAATTTGAGCACCCTTCTCTCTCACTATTACCAAGCATTGTACCACTATTTCACCACTGAGATTGTTTGTATTTTTTAGTTCCACACCTACATAGCATTAATGAGTAATAGAGAAGAGATTGAGGGAGGATTTAACAGAAGGGAACCCTCAGACACCACTGGAGAATTCACTAACACCCTCCTATAGTTGACATCTTTAGAACACTTACTATCCCTCATTTCCTCCTATAGTCAATCATGGAGATGAGTTACAAGGTAAGGGAAGGAAAACACCAACATTTAGCTCACCATGGGCTCACCAAGTTGATAGTTGTGGATGATCTAAACCACTTTATAATCCCTATCATACGGAACAAATTTTTGGACATGGATAGGGAGACTTTCATAGGAATGCAAGCCCTCATACTAGGAGAGACTCCAACCTCTAGTATTGGAGGAAAAGAAGGAAAAATATAGGAATAAGAGGGAGAAAAGACAAAGGAGGAAGAGGAAGAATGAATAGAAGAAGAAGAAAGAAAAACATAGGGAAAAGAGGCAACAAAGACAGAGGAATGAGAAGCAGAGATGAAAGGAGAAGAGAAGGAAAAGAAAGGAGAAGAAAGAGTAAACCCTGAGGAGAGTTCTCCACCCCAAGGAGTAGAAAACATTGAACAAGAAGTAGTTGAAATATTAGCTACATTGGGAACTCCTGTCAAGTCCAAGAGGAAGAAATCAAGACCAAGTCAAATGTATTTCAGAACTAGGAAGAGCACTAGAATTAAACAAGGTAAGCCACAAATGCCTACAAGAGTTCCTAGAATTATTGATGAGTCACCAAGAAAAAAGGAAGAAATAGGACCTAATGAAGGAAAAATTGAGGAGGTCACTCCTCATAAAACCAAAACCAAGTCACCTATAGCACTTGTGAGTAAGCCTACCACTATTTTCATGACCTTCAAGAATCCAAGGACACAATATGCCTTTGAGGAAGAAGAAAAAAAGAAGATACATGAGGATCAAGATTTGCTACAAGAGAGATAGGTTTTTCTATAGGAAGGGTAGAGTTTGTTATAGGAAGTACAGGGGAAGTTGTAGAGTGTCATGATTATTTCATTTTTGACACTTTTTTCATCCACTTTTCCTCTCTTCATCATCGCTATCAACTCAAATACGGAGTAAACTATATATTTTGACATGGTAAGGTACTCAGATGTCTTATTTTTAATACTTATTATTGTGCCTTATTATCAAGTTAAAAGATTGAAATAGCTACATAATTAATACGATTCTACAATTGTTTCATGATTTTGTAGTTATCCCCATGGTTTTCTGAATTCTAGTACATCAGCCAAGCAAAGAAGCACATGGACAGATGGGGATTTCTCTCCTCATGGATCTCCTCCTATTTGCCCAAGCCAAACCATCAAGGAAATCACCCAGTGACACAATCAACAAAGTAGGTCAACACGTGGATAAGCGGAGCAATGATAGTTTAGATAAATCATGACTCTTCGATTTTCTTTCCAAATAGAAAATCATAGAGAAATGTTATTACTCCTTTATAGATTAGAATTCAAACTAGGATTTTTTAAAGTTTTATAAGACATAAAAGTCTCAATCTGTTGAGCATGATTTCTATATATATAACTCTATAAACAGAAAGAAGGGAGATAAATGTAATCTTTGAATCATTGTTTGAAGTTTTATAACTCTGTTCTCTTTAATTGAAGAAGTATTTTCATCAACTTCATGCGTAGTACTATTGAATTAAAGTTCTAAAATGTGTTGTTTTACAAAGGGCCCCTATAGACAATTGAGGTTCTACAGTTTCTTTATAGTCATTTCTTTATAGTCTTTCTTTTGTTGTCTACCAATTTCAATCATTTATATGCTTTCGAAAATATAACGATGTATATACTCTTCTTCTTTTCATAGCAACTACATTTGTTAGATTGCATTCCTTCTATTTTTGCTTTATTATTTCAAATTTTAATTGCTAATTGCAGTGTAGAGATCTTAACATAGGATGCTTTATAAATTCATTTTAGAATAGAAGTGATTCTCTTTTAGAGTAAAAATAATTGTGTTTCTAGAACATAAGTAGTTTATTCACATATTTTACAATAACTTTCTTTTCAGTTTCTTTTCAAAAATAAAATTTATCTTAAAGAAGTTTTTTATAGAATTTACAAAGTAGTTTTGCTTTTCCATTACCTTACATAGTAGTTCTTTTGAAACTAATGATAGTCAGTTAAATAGGATCATGATAGCTTGTTTTAATTTTCTTTTCAGAGTTGATTGTAGGATTTTAATTGTAAATCATCAATCTCATTAGGAATATAATAATAAATAAAATACTTAAAGCACAATCATCATTTTAATAAACTCAAGAAGGCTTCTAACATATGTAGTGCAATTTCACTTCACAAGTTTACCAACTCCGGTTGATAGTTTATGTAAGAAATTTAAGAACATTAAATTGACCGAATATTTTGGCGTCATTGTTGGGGAAGTGTAAATAGAATTCTTGATTTATTTTAGATAAAAAAAAAATAACAAGGAAACAATAAAAAAAACATGATATGCATAGGGAAAGAGACTCCCAAGGTAGATTTGTAAGTAGAAGAAAGAGCTTAATTCCAACAACATCACTTACCCCACCACGACTTTGTAGTGTGACACCACCCACAAAAAATCAAATTCCATCCATATTAGGTAAACATTAACTTCCTAAGGTATTAAGGTCTGAAATCCAACCTAGAGATTCACCAACTTCATCAATAGAAGCCATAATAGAAGAAGATCGTGTATCCCAAAAAACATGAATAATTTTCCTATCATTAATTGGAGAAAAACTTATAGCTCAAGAGTTGGAAGTTCCTACCGAAGAAGAGTAAGAATAAACCTACATCAAACCATTGATATAAGAACTAGATGAACTAGCGGAAGTTGAAAACTCAATGTCAGAACCAGAACCAAAACCCTATATTAGTTCTGAAGAATCTACAATGCTTGGAGAAGGGGAAGGACAGATACATAATTTGAATGGTGAACAACCTAGGATTGGAGGGGGAAGAGGAGGTGGAAGAGGTGGAGGAAGAGGAAGAGGAGGAGATATAAATCCATAATCCTTTGGATTTCCTATCCTCGATGAAAATACAATTGTAACAATGAAAAATATCTCACCCTCTATCCTTCCAAAATTTCATGAATTAAGGAATGACGATCCTGAGACATTTCTCTTTGAATTTGAAGTGTTGTGTATATCATATGATTATCTACATGATGCTCAAAAGTTGAAATTATTCCCTGCAACCCTTAAATATGCAACATTAAAATGGTTTATGAGTTTAGGAATAAAGTCCATAAGAAAATGGGAACAAATGAAAACTACATTCCTAGAGAAATATAAGGATTATTGTATGCCCCATAACATTAATATTAAGTCTTTAAAATGATACAAAAATAAGATGAAATTCTTGAAGATTTCATCGAAAGATTTCCTTACAATATGAAAAGGGAAAAAATGAATAATCTAGATGAGGAAACTTTGAAAGCTCTCTTAATGAAATCCATTAGAGATGATTGCATTGATCTTTATAATCTAATGGGTAAGGGAAACATTTATGAGTTGTCACTAGGAGAAATTTATGAGTTGTGCATACACATTTAAAAACACAAAGAAAGAACTAAGAAAAATCCAAGAAATCCTCTTTTATTAAGGATTAATAAATATGCAGTCGGGACAATAAGCAAAGCAGAATTAGGAAATTTGCTTGATAATTTTAAAACATATATTTTAGGGAGTCTTAGTGAACAAATTGACACCCTTAAAATACCAAACAAGCGAAAAGATGAAAATGTTTCATTGTCCAATTTTTCCCTAAGTGCAAAAGGAAACATTCCTTGAGAGAATGTACTCTTGATTTAAAAAGTGTAGAAATTATGTTATTTGTGCAAAAAATCATGATACAAAAGAATGTCCCTCAATGCTAGGTCTTAAAGTTCTCTATCAAGAAGAAGGAAAACCAAATCAAGTATATCCTCTCTATTTTATTGCTAAAAGACCTTGGCAGAATCCACAGCCAAATACATCTAAAGTTTTTAATACTCAACCATTTTCAAAATCTCCACAAAGTAATTGGACTGCCCCAATTCCTGGGAAATCTTGGCCACAACCTTGGTCACAAGGATGGAAAAATCCTTATGGAAAATATCCTCAATATCCTCAATATCCACAATTTCAACAATCATATCCTACTTTTCCTCCATAATATTATCCTTAGCCTATTCAACAAACTCAACCTCACAACTTGAATCCACAACTTTCATTACCATTTCCTCAAAGACCAAACCAATTTCCTTCACAACCACTCCCAAATCTGAATAATAATAAAAAATTACAACCTATTTACAATATGAAAGGACAAAATTTGCAAACCTACATGATAACTCCACTAGATCTAAACAATGTTCAACTTATATCTAGTAAAATATTAGAAAAGAAGTCCCCATTAGTTGTTATTCAAGAAAGTGAAAAGGAAAAGATCTCTAAAAAAGAAAAGTCTCTTAATGAAAAACAAAAAAGTCAAAAACAAGTTACTCCAGCACATTCAATAACTCAATTCCTATTGTGTGACAACCTTCAGTATCTATTTCAAAACCACCTTTCCCTAAAAGATTAAAAATTATCACATAAGCAAACCTTCACAAAACAACGGAAAACGCTATCAGGAGCCAAAACATAAAGAAAAGAGTGAAAACAGAGGTATCGGTGCTTGAACAGTGAATGCAGAGTACCCATCAGATCTGGCCGATCAACAGTCTAGATCTGACCGGAAAATCATAATCGGAAAAGGCTATCAAGAATATCAGCAGAGACCATATGTATGTTGCAACAATGATACGGCAGGGTCAACAAGGACTGTTGATCATGCGCGCAGATTGACGACCCACGTTGCACTACCATATCGCATTGGTGGATTTCAATAGAAACACTTACCACGACCCAGGGCCCATGCAACATGCGACTATGACAAGTTGCATCGCAAAGTCGCATCGGAGCCATACAAAAAGGTAGGCATATATGTGTGTGTGTAGTATATATATATATATATATATATATATATATATATATAGATATAGATATATATATATATATATATATATATATATATATATATATATATATATTATATATATATATATATATATATATATATATGTGACAGCCGGACCCAATAACATTATAAACAATATTCGATATAATTTGAGTTTTGGGAAATGCAAATTTCCTTTGTATTTGCATATTTTGTTTATTAAATGATATGCAAAGGACAAAGCGTCGATGCAATAAACTAGACCCGAAAGGGTTCCTTAAGGCTATTGCATGTCATTTCAAGTCTGCCTAAGGCCATTTTTGTGGGATTTTAGTGTTTTAACGTATTTCTAAAATACAAAGGAAGACCTTGGAACAAGGCTAAAGCGACTTGCGATAGCGATTAAGGATGGACCCAATATGAAAATAATTCAGATTCAAGGAAAAAAAACTTGGGAGAACTGGCGGGCGAACATGGCGGAACTAAGGTTTAGTGCAGGCTAAACAATCCTCGGTCGGCAGTCATGGTGGGGCAGATACTCGTGTATGGTGTTTTACCATGGGCACACTCGGGTGGGTTTTCACCCATCTCATAAAATGATGCAATTGTAAACATGTTGTTTTTGTGGATAGAAGTTTGGAGACCTGAAACTTCAGCCTTCCTGGCCGCTAAGTCTGTCAGCGTTGCTTATTCCTGAGAGGTTTAAGGTTCATTTATGGTTTTCTCAAGTTATAGCTTAGCTGTTTATGGTTTTGGATGGTTAAGTTTTATTAATTTTTCCCTTAGATGGTTTTGGTCCCCAACCTACATACCCGCAGGCAGCTGTCAGCTCGGTTTCTTGACACTTATGGAGGGAAAAGATGTATTTTCCATGGGTTCTTTGGAACATTTGCCGATATGGCGTCAGACCAGGTCAACAGTGGATGACTATTTATCATTTGAGCATGAACTTGCTTCAGAGATTGATGCCCTACCTACACTCTCTCGATAGCATATACCCTCTATCTCGATTGCCCCTGAAGCAATAGCTGTCCGGGAATACATAGGCCCTCAACCTCTCAAGGAACCCTTAGCGGAGGTTGTTTGCGGGCGAGCGACAAACACGTAGACCCTTGGGCTAGGTTTAGGTTCGCATCCTTCAGGGTTTGAATTGGAAAAACCCTTGGAAGGGTTTCCTCATGCACCAGATAGCACGGTGCCAGTCCTTTCTACTCCTCAAGACTCAGGGAACCCTCCACAGGGCAACTTCATGGGAATAGGAATTTTCATAGGCTATTTAAACAATCTAAAGGAAAAAGGTCCATTGGCTGGGAAGGACAAGGCTACACTTGTGGAAGGTCTAGAGGATAGGGTAGAGGTGTACTTGAACAACAAACAAGCTAATATTTCAAAATGAAAAAAGTGCCTCCCTCTAAACAACAAAGAAATATTTTTAAAACTAGCCGAAAACACCCCGTTCAGTGAGGCAATGGACTTGGTAGAAAAGGTTTTGGTTGGGCGTGTTAGATGCAGACATTACAGTGTGGAGCATCTGTAGAAGTGGACGATGGAGGTCTGGGGACACCATCTGTCGGAACCCTCACGAGTACAAACCTTTGTGAGGGGTTGATTTGCCTTGCGATTCAAAAGCCTTGCCCATACCAATTGGGTGCTCTCTACAATATGACACATTAATGAAGCACCAGTCCTCCTTCGAAGGTGGGCTCTGATGTTTGATCCTGAGACTGAAAAGGTGGGGGCTAGACTAGTTTGGGTACATCTCTCGGGTCTTCCCTGCCACTTCTAGACTGAGCAGATATTCAGGCAGATTGGGGATGCCATCGGTTCATACCTTACTCATGATGAATCTTTTATCATGACAGGAAGAATGGCTTATTCTAGAATCTTAGTACACACAGACCTCTCGGGAGGGCTCCCGGAGTTTATTAACATTCAATGGAGGGATGCGGCAAGGAGGCAAATGCTAGACTATGAGGGGGTTCCCTTCAGATGTAGGCATTTCCACAAGGTGGGACACCTTTTCGAAGATTGCCCTCTGATCAAGTGGAATAGTAGGAAGGCAACAAGGAATTTTCCCCAGGAATTATAGGAACAAGATGCTCTGTCACATGGAGACCCAGCTAGAGAGGAATTGCCTCATGCCTCTGAGGATTTTCATAGGATTTCTACTTCACACTCTGGGGGAATAGGCACATTATCGAACCCTAGTTTGTGATCAGCAGAACTTTCTCAGAACACTCCGAGGAAGCGTGGTCGGTCGCTTCATCGTCCCCCTCCATCAGTTCCTAGCATTGCTACGACGACCTCAGGAGATTCCAATACATTGAGTATGAATTCCTTTCACTTACCCACCACACAATTCTTTTCTGATATTCATAATTCAATATCTGAACAGTTATTGCGTCCGAGTACTAATATCCCTATGGAGTCTCCTATTCCTAGTATTTGTGCCATCTCTCCCCCCCTCACCTCATTTCCCCCCACCCCTCGTGCTATTTTGTACCCCTCCTCCACAACCCTCGGCTTCCTTGACTATGGCCTTGGTGCCAAGGTACAATACTCAGTCTCAATCGAGGCATTCCGCTTAGGACCAGGTTAGATTGGATATAATCCCCCCCTGCAAAATCCTCCTAAGGTCGTCCTTCTGATCTCAAAATCGCAGAAGCACAAGATGATGTAGACATTTCTTTGGGAAAGCTATCTATTATCACTGGGGTTCTTATAGCAAGAAAAACCCCATCTGAACCCCCTCCATGAAGATATTATCCTACAATTGCAGAGGGCTTGCTAGACCCAACAAAAAACTAGCACTTCATCGATTACACTCTGTCGGCCCCTTGGATGTCATATTCCTAGAGGAGGCCTTGGGTCAATCTAGCGATATAGCTCGAACCCTGGAACACTATCTATTGGGCTGAAGATTTTCAAGAATGGATGCACATGGCTGCTATGGAGGTCTTGCTTTTGGATTAAATTATCGAACTATCAAAGCAATCAGCTATTGGGGAGGATAGGGTTTTATTGGGCCTAATGTTCACTCTGCTGAGTTGGGGACCCCCTTAAGAGTTATCAATATTTATGGGCCTTGCCTAAACTGCCTTGTATTTTGGGATCACCTTCTTGATTCAGAATTATTTTTGGCTGATAACTTATTAGTTGGTGGGGATCTAAATTTTTCAATAGGTCATGCTAAATCTTGGGGTCAACGAGCATAAAGGGACTCTCTCTCAGACTACTTCTTGTCCATTTTGGAACTTCACCATCTAATAAACATTCTTGCTGCAAAATTACAGGCCACTCGAAGGAATAATAGGGTGGGATATAATGGCCTTGTAAGGACGCTAGACACATTTCTTGTCAAGGAGCACGTTATGGATATGGGACTCAACATAAGGCAATGGGTTGGGACAGGAGGGCTCTCAAATCACTTGCCTATTTATATGGAAATGGGACGCAATAGAGACAGGCCGAAGGGTCCTTTCAAATTCAGTTCTACATGACTCAAGGATGCATCATATATCAGCATGGTCACAGATTTCTAAAAATCAAACCCTCCATGGTTTGGAGGTATAGCTTCAACTGGTTTTATTCGTAACCTAATTGAACTGAAGAAGTTGTCTAAAATCTGGGCCCATCAAAAAATACTACAGGATGATCAATCGATGAGACTGATTGAGAATGAACTGGAGGTATTTGAAAAAGAGTTGGGAGGGCTATATAGATTAGAGGAGCATAAGAATAACATCACATTCCTCTACTCAGCCCATGGTAAGATTCTCAAAGAAAGGGAAGACAAATGGAGATTGAGGAGCAGGGCCATCTGGATACAGGAAGGAGATGCAAATACAAAAAATTTTCATAAATTTTCCAATGGGAGGAAATCTATCAACACTATTTGGAAAATGCAAGATGAACATGGAAGAAAAAACACTTTCCCTCAGCTTGCCTCACTTGCAAGCTCACACTTTAAGAATGCCTATAGTGAACCTAGGGAGATTAATTTAGTAGAAATTATTTGGGTTGCTTAGTTGTTCCCTAGATATGTGGAGCAAGATGATGAGGAGGAATGATATAGGAGGTCACTTTGGGGGAATTGGAGAACACTTTAAAATGGTTTAGCAAGGATAAAAGCCGTGGACTTGATGGTTGGTCCATTGAATAATATTTGGCATTTTTTGAGTTGATTGGACCAGATCTCCTCCCAGTTGTGGAGGAGTGAAGGGCTACGGGATGTTTGGATGCAGCCATTACATCTACTTTTATTGCACTGATCCCTAAGGTAGACAATCCATCCACTTTTGATGAATTCTACCCCATTTCGCTCTGTAACTATTTTTACAAGATAGTTGCCAAAATAATAGCAAACAGATTGAAGCCTATCTTATCAAAGCACATCCTACCTGAACAATTTGCTTTCCTTAAGGATAGACAAATTCATGAGGCGATTGAGACTACTCAGGAAGTATTGCACTCTCTCCATAGCAAAAGAGGCAAAGGTATGATTATGAAGGTGGATTTATCTAAAGCCTTTGATAGGGTGAATTGGTTATACCTGAGAATGCTTCTTAGCCACCTTGGTTTCCCTTTTATGTTCATTAAATGGATTATGCGATGCATCACTAACATTCCCTTTAGTGTATTGGTCAATGGGAGTGCATCCCCTTTCTTCTCCTCGGCTCATGGATAGTGTCAGGGGTGTCCTCTCTCCCCACTACCTTTCCTCATGACTATGGAAGGACTAGGTCAAATAATAATGGAAGAGCATAGAAGAGGTAGACTCACTGGTATTAAGATTACAGATGACCACGTGCTTACACACCTTCTTTTCATGGATGACGTGCTGATATTTCTCAATGGAAGTGTGGGGGATATAACATCGATCAAAGATATATTTTCCTTATTTCAAAAGGCCACAGGGATGATCATTAATGAATGAAAATCTACATTGGCGGTTGCAGCTTGTTCATAGCACGAAATTCATTATGCCCTCCACATATTTAACTTTTCATCGATTGCTCTAGAGGAGGAGTAGAAATAGTTGGGATACAAATTGAAGCCAATAGGATACAATATTGTAGATTGGGCTTGGTTCATTGTTAAGATGGAAAAAAGGCTAAGCATATGGTACCTAAGATTCTTATCCGATGCAGGCCATTTAACACTCATCAAGAGTGTTCTGGAAGTGACCCTGGTTTATTGGATGTGTCTGGGCTAGATTCCTCGAGGCATTCTGTTGAGGATACAAAATCTTTGCTGCATATTCTTATGGACGGGTCATCAACTGGGAAAAATATATTCATGAGAAATGGGATGCCCTCACACTTCCAAAAAAATGGGGTGGTTGGGGACTCAAAAATCTTGATGATTTTTCCTCAGCCCTGGTAGCAAAGCTTGGATGGCATTTGTTAGCTTTGGACAGTCTGTGAACAAGGGTGGCCTACTTGAAATATATCCCTACTCATGTACTAGAATGGATTAGAAGAATGGCTAAACTCCATACTGGTATTTCAATTATTTGGAAGGCTGTCCTGAAATTTTTGGATCCCATTCGCACTGGCATCACCTGGAGAATACTTTCGGGGAACAGAGTTCGCATTGGTATAGACCCATGGATTGGCTATGGGAATATGCACAAATTACCTCCAGATCTCTTATTGCACTTAAGGGAGCAACAAGTTACTCACCTTGCTCACATTGCTAATGAGATCAACACCACATTTCTAGAATAGGCATGGAAAACAGATCTCCAACTTAACATTCCTCCACCAGGGCAGCAGTACTAGAGGAGCTATATATAAGCCCTTCTAGAGGCCCATATCTAATTGATAGAAGGTGATGACAATATTATTTGTGCACTAGCGAAATATTGTAGATACACACCAAAGGAGGGATACAATGTGTTGGTGGTTCCGAGAAAGCCCCCCATTCTTCATAAGTGGTGGAAACACCTCTGGAAAGTCAAGGTGCCTCCAAGATCCATATTATTATTGTGGTGCATTCTAAGAAATAAAATCCCAACGGGGGATAACCTGATGAAGTGATCTTTCTTTGACCCACACTGGTGTCCTTTTTGTAATGAGGATGGTGAATCTGCTCCCCACATTTTCTTGAACTGCCAAGTCATTCACCATTTATGGAATATTGTATCATCCACTATACCCTCAAATTGTAACTGGAAATCGAGCACACTGGTCGATGCCTGGAACATTTGGTTTTCCTCTGTCACTCCCCACAAATTGAGAAACATCCGTTGTTGTTTTGTTGGGCTGTCTAGATTGCTCACAATCAGCTTATATTTCAAAATTCCCCTCTAGGTGGACTATCATTGCTGCCTTGATCAAAGAGGATTATGACCTCATCCTTGATGACCTGCCCTTGGCTAGAACCTGAATCATCTCACAAAATTTGATTGATCCCAATTGACCCTGGGCATATTTTGATGGGGCTGCACAAGACGAAGGATGTGGGGAGGTGCTATCCTGCAGCTATCTGAGAGGCACTCTTATAGTCTTTCCATGGGATTGAGAGGAGGCACAAACAACTTTTCTAAACTTTCCGTAGCCTTTTATATCATCCATTTTGCATTGGAGAAGAACTGTCATGCTCTTCAACTATTCGGTGACTCTAAGATTGTTTGCGATCGGTTGAATGAGCATTCTTATTGCTGGTCTTTTTCATTGAGACACATACTAGATGAAGCATTAAGATTGACCTCCAATTTTGATTTCTTTTCATGTAATCATATCTACACAGAGCGGAACACAGAGGCTGATCGTCTTTTCAAAGAAGGTGCGATCCGGGAGCCGAGCATCTCGTTGATCAATGAATAGATCGATGGAGAAAGCTACCAGTTCTATCACAGATGCTTCGTGGACAGTTTGGCTTAATTTTTGGACAACGTTTTCACATTATTGTACATATATATTTTATTTTTTATGTTTTGTTATGTGGCCATTATGATTGGCATTGCACATAATTTTTGGAATTATCTCCTTGCATGGACCATGATAATATTTATATTGTTGTTTTGTTTGTAATATTTTTGGACTCCTCCCTGACTCTGTTTGGGCTACTACCTTGGGTGTCATAGGTAGTAGGATTTGATATTTCTTTGGATCTATTTTATATCAATAGAAATATCAGCATATGCATATGCATCTACAAAATGTAATTTCTTACCCACTAATGGAATTACGATTTTTTCCATGGGAAAAAAAAAAAGAAAGCGGTCGTTTTAGGGATTTCAAAGGGTCGATGCACTCACCCATTGCAGATTAGGTGGCCACCTCTCCTAAATGCATTCTGCAATGATCGTTTAATGCTAGAAGAGGGATTCGAGTGGATAGAGGCCGGGAGACAGAAACCCGAGAATAAAAAATGAACAAGTAGAGAAGATTAGCTTTAAAGCCATAGAAAACAGAAGACAAAGACAAGCAGTATTGTAGGTTCCGAGATAGAGCAAAGACAGAGACAGAGAGTGATTGAGAGAGTCTATGTACTCAAAGAGGCTTGAGAGGTTCAAGCAGACTCTTGCTATTGTATCTGTTGGGTGTTGAGTCTCAAATTGAGCTCATAGTGTTGTAAAACTCTATTTGAAGACATAATAGAGAGGTCACTACTGAAGGTTGGACTAGGAGATGTAACCCAGGAGTATTGGGTGAACTCCTTATTAAATTTGTTGTGTTTATGTGTGTTGTCTATTATGCTTATTTACTGCTTCATTGTCTATGTATTTCTCAATATTATTGATCCATTACATAAAATAGCATAGACATATCCATGCACATGAGTCTATAATACCTTATTAATTATTAAGGTCTCATTTCCAGATCAAGTGGTATTAGAGCTTTAGGCTGCTAAGGTTAGACAAGCTTGTGCTGGATTGTTGAATGCTAAGTAGGTCAAAGCTCAAATTAGGAGAAGGAGAACTGGTTGAGGCTAAACTAGAAATTGGTAGAGTCTATCCTAGCAGGAAAATGATAGAAGAAATTCCCTTGGAATTAGACTTTTAGTTCATGGATGATTTCATTACCATGAGAGCCATGGTAGAAGATATGTACCGAGAATTTAAGAAAGGTAGAGGTGAAGATACTTCAACCTCTAAACAAGACAAAGGAATAGAAGAACCTCTTTTATATGGCCATTCTGAAGGCAAAGGGAAAGGAAAAGAGCCTCCTCTATCCACACCTCCTGATAGCCCTGAAAACAAAAAGAAGAAAACATACTTGATTAAGTTATATGTAAAATTTGATTTTCCAATATATGATGGAGAATTAAATGCAGAAAAGCTAGATAACTAGATTAGACAGATTGATGTGTATTACAGAGTGTAGAATGTTGATTCAGACAGTAGTAAAATTCAGTTGGCCATCCCACGCCTTGGAGGAATTGCCTTAGTATGGTGTGAAGGTAGGACACAAGCTGATTTGAAGAAGCATGGTAAAATTCTTTCTACCTGGAGTGAATTTGTTTATGCCATTAAAAAGCAATTCTATCCACTAGCTTATATGTAGCAAGCCATGATGAGTTGGCAAAATCTTCACCAATTAAAAGGGAAAAGTGTACAAAGTTATACCTAGGAATTTAGAAAAAGAGCTTTGATTCTAGTCATTTCTTTCGACTCACCTGAAACGTTGCTAAATTATATAGGTGGTCTACATAGTTATTTGAGGCACACCATTCTCATCTTTAACCCTACTAGCCTAGATGATGTCTCTATTTAGGCTACACATATAGAGGCTAGAGGCAAGAATGTGAACCCAGAGATTGGGGGATCATCAAAACTCACTGCAAGCAAGAACAAGGAAAAGAGGAAGCAGAAATGGAAAGAGAGGAAGGAAAATGCTGTATAGAAAGCCAAACCTTCATGCACTCACTGAAAAAAAGATGGGCATCATGATGAACATTTCTGGTCTTTGCATCTGGAGCTGAAACCCAAGAATTTCTATGGCAAGAAGAAGAAGACTGCTACTGCTATACAAAATGATTTGGGGTCAAACTCAAGTGATGAAACAACAATCACAGCTACAGGTATAAAAGGTAAAAATTCAGAAGCATCTACTAGAAATTCTACACAAACCATTGATAATGAAGAAAATCAGAGGAAAGGACATGAGATTTTTCATATTAGAGTTATTTCCAAGCATCAAAAGATTGATACTTTATTTGATAGTGGCTCACAAGTAGACTTAATTTCTCAAGAAATTGCAAAGAAGCTGGGATTACTAACCACACCTCATAAGAAGACATATCCATTAGG
The DNA here is from genome assembly GCA_000404065.3 of Pinus taeda. Taxonomy (NCBI): domain Eukaryota; kingdom Viridiplantae; phylum Streptophyta; class Pinopsida; order Pinales; family Pinaceae; genus Pinus; species Pinus taeda. The sequence goes on from APFE030987886.1 coordinate 30,791, forward strand.
TTGGGTATGTGATAAAGCAAAGCTACAAGTGACTAGACAATGTAAACTTAGGTTTTCTTTTGGGTCAACATTTGTAGATGAAGTTGAGATAGATATCATTCCCTTGGATATATGTGGAATTGTTTTAGGAAGTACTTAATTGTATGATAGAAAAACCATTTTCTATAGAGTTGAAAATGAGTATCAACTCATTAAAGATGGAATAGAATATATTGTGAGAGCTCATAAGCTCAACAATAATTATACTCCCATTAACTCAGGTAGATGAAAATAATTGTAAATTCATGCAAGCAATTTTTACTGATGGTTGTAAAGGAAAAGAAACTTGACAAAACCAATGTATTTAAGGGCTGTGATGTTAAACAAAAAGCTGATTTAGAAAAATTTGTTTCAGAATATGATATCCTATTTCAAGAACCTAATGATTTGGCACCAAAAAGGGAAATTGTACATGATATTCATTGGCAGTAAGATGATCCATTTCCTAACATCGAAATGTACAAGTTATCCACTTTAGAGAATGCAGAGATCAAGAAGTAGGTACAAGAGTTGGTCGAAAAAGGGTTCATAAGACCAAGCACATCACCATGTGGATATCCGATCATGTTGGTGAGAAAGAAAGATGGTTCATGGAGGATGTGCATTGATTACAGAGCACCGAATAAAATAATGATCAAGAATCGTTATCCTCTTCTTTGCATTGATGATATATTGGATGAGCTAAAAGAAGCTGTTTACTTTTCCAAGTTGGGCTTACGTAGTGGTTACCATTAGGTTAGAGTAGCAGAGTAAGATGCATGGACGACTACCTTCAAAACAAAGCAAGGGCTGTATGAATGGCTAGTTATGCCTTTTGGCTTAATTAATGCTCTTGCCACATTCATGAGAGTAATGAACGATGTACTTTGACTTTTTATTAATGATTTTGTAATTGTATATTTATATGACATTCTTGTTTTCAGTAAAACATGGGAAGAACATTTGAAGCATGTAAAGCGGACACTAGATGTTTTGAAAGGAGAAAATCTCTATGTTAAGTTATCAAAATGTGAATTTAGCAAAACATCTTTGAATTATTAGGGTCATATTGTAGGGGGTGGTGAATTGAAGATAGATCCCTCTAAGGTCTAAGTCATTGTAAACAAGCCTAAATCCAAATCTTCTATAGAAGTTAGAAGCTTCCTAGGAGTAGCACAATATTGGAGAAATTTTATTGCTAATTTTTCCTTAATTGTATCTCCCTTACATACTTTGACAGGATTGAACAAGGTGTTTCATTGGGGAGGCAAATAGCAGAAAGAATTCAACAACTTGAAAGACAAAATTAGTACAACACCAGTATGTTGAAGCCCCAAAAATTGGGTCTACAACAAGGAGGATACCCACCTGGTCTAGACCTTGAAAGCAGCTCCTTTTTCATTTGGGATGGTGGGTCCGACTGGGGATAATGGGACCAATTTCCCAATTTGTTTTTGATGATGACCAAAATTGATGTTTCCCTTTCTAAAATATTTCTAACTAGAATGCTTTTAATCTAAATCTAATCTAAGACATGCAATTTTACTCTACTAAATAGAAATATCTTATTCTAAAGTAACTCGGGATTTATCTTTTCAATTATGCGATCTAAAATAATTTCTAACAGCAATTGCTAATAAAAATCATTCAAATGCTACAAGAAAAGAATTCATTAAAAATGAATTGTTTTGTATAAGAAATTAGCCTAAACAGTTGTGAGAAGCATATCACATGATAAGTTATTCATACATTTAAGCATAAAGAAAATAGCCACCACCATACAAAAGTGCCAAATGATAACTCAAAATTTCAAGCTTTCATATATAAACAACTGAACATAAAATATTACTTGACATGTAAGCATAAATCATTAAGAGATAAAAGTGCCATTGATAACAAGTCCTACTCATGAGCTTCAACGATATAGATTTATCTTCTCCTAATTCAATATCTACTAAGAGTACAAAAATGCATTTCAATAGTAGACATTAAACACAGATATCAATAAATCCCATTCCTTTCATTCATTAAAACCTCCTCTGAGGGTGTAGAAGTGCATGTTCTGAGGAAACATTTTTGAAAAATTTCCAGACCACTCTCTAAATGCATGAGAGGGGTTAAAATAATAATAAATAAGGACTAAAAATAGTTTATTACAAAAATATAGGAGGAGGTTTAAATGACTGTCCTCATCTAAGGCAAAATAAATCAAAAATAAAACTAAAAATGTATCTGAAATTAACTATCTATGCACCTATTCTCTGAGATCGCAAGCATTCAGCATCGGCTTCAAGAGCATCGGTTGGCTAACCTCTCATTTTAGTTATCCTGTAAAAACATAATCGACAAGTGTTGGCACTATCTTTTCAGCAAAATTTGTAAGGCATTTTAGAGTGATGCATTGACTATGAGGTTTAACCAAGTACTGCCAGTAAGTGTCCAAATTTAGCTTCGTTAATTTCTTGATGGACTCTGCCTTTTCTTCAGCTTTCTGTCTTCAACTTGTCTACAGTTGTTGTGCCTTTAGGAGGATCCCATAGTGGTTTCTGATATCAGGTTTGCTTTATGCAGATTTTCATTGACACAGTCAATGACATTGCTCGCCACTGTCACTGCTTCTTCCACTTCTTATTCTACCTATTTAATCTGTGCATGCCACTTATTGAATAAGATTTCTTTGTGGTCTTCATTGATTTTGAGTAGGCCTGCTTTCTTCCCTTCTTCCGATTCCTGCCAAACCAAATAATCAGAAATTTTCTTCTCAATTAAATCATAATCGAGTCACAAATCCACGATTTGACTTCTAATTTTATCGCTCATCTCGCAATGGGAACTCCATTGCAATATTCTTTGGCAGAGTGCCTTTTGCTGTTGCAAGAGTTGGTCATTCAAGGCAAGGGATTATGAGACAAACTCTGTGATTTTGGGGTCATATTTGTGCATTTATAGCATAGCCTATAATTGATGTTCCTTTTCGGCCAAATTGCTCTGATACCCTAGCTACATCTGTTGAAAGTCCTGTTGTAATTTTTCTATTTTTTCTTCCGCTTCTCAGTTGGCACTGGCCTGCTATAACTATTGTTTCAAAACTAGGATTTGTTCCTTTTTATCCTTAAGTAATAGTTGTACTTCGGACGCTTTATCAATGGTGGCAGAAGCATAGGCTCCTGCGATCTAAGATAACTTAGTCAAATTTTCAGTAGGGTCAGTGTTAGGGTCTCGCCAAAGGACATCTAGCTACTCTTCCTTAGGTGAGAGCATGTTATCTAATGTTAATTCTCTCTTTGTCTTCTTACCACTGCTTTATGCTAATCTAGAGGAGGAATATCCTCTATCTTTAGCATAATTTTAGATGATGGGGTTATGGGAATATGCTCCATTTCTGGAGCATTTCTAACTATTTCAATGACCATATATGTCATGGTCTGCACTGTATTCTCAGGTCTCTTTGTGTTCTTCTCTGCAGTATTGATCAATTCATTAAATGTTTCCCACTCTTTATCCAGCTTAGTTCTCACTGGATTTAGTGGTGGGATGAGGGGAGTGGGAACCTTCACTTGTGGTGTCGAAAAAACTTGTTGCTTTGGGTGCTATTTAGATTGGGTAGTATCCATGACTGACCCTTCACTTTTATTACGGTCACTCTCAGACCATTTAGAGAGTTCTAGTGATTCTTTCCTAGACTTGGACCTGGACTTGTCTGTACCTGAGCTTCCACTTAAACTGATATTGGGATTTGGCTCCCTTATGGACTCTAAGCACAACTTATCCAAGGGGATGTTTGCTAATCTCCTGTCTCTATAAAGTTTGAATTCTTGGAATTCCGCTGGGCCAAATTGAATTTGAGCCATATGAAAAATGTCTTTCTGTGTGTTCTTCTGCTGGAAGATGTCATCAAAGAGATCATCTTCTTTGGTGAATACCTTAATTTTAACAGCCATAGTAAGATTCTTAATTACATCAAAGGGATCGAATTGTCTCCCTGGAAATTTAAATAGTCATAGACTTAGCATGTTGTCTACTTCTCTAAGGGCATGACCTAAATCAAATAGTGAAAAGGCCCCACAAGCCACAGGGAATTGCGGCCATACGACCTTCTTCTTATCTTTCAATTCTTTGCTCATTCCTCCAATCCCGCAGGTCTAATAGGAAATTTCACGGGACAATAACTTATCAGGAACATACAAAGGTAGCACATGAGGGGAAGAAATGCTTCCAAATACTCAGATGTAAGTGAAAAAATATTCTCCAAACCATCTTCTGACAGGGAAAATATCAACTTCTGCTTCAGGGGAAAATCTCGGGGCGTCCTTATTATACAACATTCTGTGAAGAGGTAACATAAATCCATGACAAATTATGTAAAAATACAAGATAAATTTGGAATCCCACAATTCCTTATGATAGACATGAATGGGCAAGGGATTCTGTATATTCCACTTCGAACCTATTAAAGGAAATCTAGGAACATAATAGATTGCATCCATAACATAAGTAACTAAAAATAAAGGAGGATAAATCCTTTGAGAGGGAGTTCTTTTAGACCAGTAGTTCCAAATAGCCGAGGCTAAATTATCAGACAATATCTGGACCCAATCCATAATAGTGGTGTTAGTGGCCACATCTAATAGGGGTATCCACTCGAATTAAAACTTGTTGATGTCAGGCCTTCCAAATAGCCTACACAGCATAGCAGCAACAAAACAATATGCGGAGGACAGGGAACCCATACTAAACATACCATGTTTGTCCTTTTTCAATGGTTCTTCCTTTGCCAATCAGTTCTTGGTGCACTCTGCCAAATATTCATTTTCTTTGGTGAACTTCTCCATGAACTGCTTGTTGTAGCTTGTCTGCGGCTTTGGTAGATGATACATAAGCCTTAAATCCTGTGGGGTAAATGACCCAATGAGATCTTGGCTCTTGGACTAGAATTATCTATCAGTTATATTAGCACTGTCCAATACCCACTTGACCATGTCTGTATATGGAATTTTCTTAGGCCTTGCTGCTATGTGGTGTAGAAATGAGCATGCAAGTTCAGTAAGTGATGCCTCAGATGACCCGCATGCACCTACTGTTATTGTAACTTCCATAAATCTGGGGTTTTCTTCTTCCAATAGACTGTACATGCTTTCCCAAGTGGATATGTCGACTTCTCTGGTACAAGTGGTGTCTATGAATAAGGACCTCATATCTATTTTATCAGCACCCGAAGCTTTTCCCCTCTTTCCCATTACATTCTACACACTGTTGTGTATATAATTCTGCTTACCACTCCTGCAAGTTTACAAGTAAGGAAAGAATAATGGTAAGTGATAAGGTGACGGGAAAGCTCTTAACTTCGAAATCATATCAAATATATCACCCTACGTGAAACAACCTTTCGATCAGTTCTAAATCTTATCTCATAAATGACCATTAATAAACCACTAACATGACATTAATGCCCATAACTCGGTATCAAATTATGAGAAATACTTTATTGAACCATGAGCCCTGCTGATCTATGATAAAGTAATTTTGTGATTTGCTTGGCAATAGCGCAGATCGCAATATTGCAGATCACAATATCGCTAATCATTTTCGTTAACAATCATTTACTTCTCTATGTGACTGTGATATACGATTTGCGAGATGCTTTATCGCATATCGCAGGATCAGGATGTTTTATCTTAGGTGATGCTTGTAGCATATGAAAGCTGCGATGTGCCATGAGTCTGTAAGGCGCGCGATCTCACATCATCGCATTTTTGCAATTTCGAAAGTTTGTTTATATGATGTCCTCCATTACTCTTTTTGCGATGTGATGTTTTATCATTAAGAGAATGATTTTATTCGAAACTTATCATAAAACTTAAATTTTTGGGTTTTGCGGATGTTTTTCCTAAGTTTATGATAGTGTGTTTTATTCAAAGGGAATTATAAGTGCTAGTTTTTCTTTTCTAGAAGATTCCCCATTTATTTAGTTTTATTACTAATACTAAATAAAAAGGGGGGTTGTTGCTGGCCACAACACAGTACTAGCATTTCCAAATATTCAAAAACCATTTGAGATCGAAACAGATGCCAGTGACTATGCCATGGGAACAGTGTTGATGCAACATGGTAAACCCATATGCTACCATTCTAAGATGTTTAATTCTACAGTACTTAATTATCCCACATATGATAAAGAGTTGTGTGCATTAGTCCAGAGTGTAAAGAAGTAGAAACATTACCTAATGGGCAAAGAAATAGTTATACACACTGATCATTAGCCACTTCAGTATTTGCACTCACAAACTAAATTGTGGTAATCAAGACACTATAGGTGGATGGGTTCCCTATAGCAGTTTCATCTAGTCATCAGATATAAAAAGGGCATACACAATAAAGTTGTAGATATGTTGTCCAAACCAATCATAAACACATCCACTATACTTAAGCATAATTCAGTAATGCATGAAAGCTACATTGAACAATATGATCAAGATATAGATTTTAAATATGTATATGCAACTTTATGTCATGGCAAAAAAGTAGAAGAATTGGATTATTATGTTAAGGACCAACTCTTGTATCATTTGGGAAAGATATGCATTATACAAACTGAAAGAGTTAACATAATTTAGGAAGCACATACTTCTCTGATATCAGGTCATTTTGGTGTAAGTAAAATAGTTGCACAGCTGCAAAGATTTTGCTATTGGCCAAGAATGCATGAAACAGTTTCTAGATATATTAAAGGGTGTACCATGTGTGCTAAAAGCAATCCTAGCAATAGAAAATTAGGCTTGTACACTCCACTTCCAGTTCCTTCCCGTCCTTGGGAAAGTTCTTCCATGGACTTTGTTGGGGAATTGCCAAAATCTAGAAAATGTCATGACTATTTATATGTCATTGTGGACAAGTTCAACAAAATGTGTATTTTAATACCTTGTAACAAGCATATTACAACTGAACAAATAGCTGAATTGTTCTTTTAGCATGTCTAGGTGCATTTTGGGTTACCCACTTCCACAGTATCTGATCGAGACTCTTGATTTGTTGGAAAGTTTTGGTCAAGTCTATGGGAATTGATGGACACCAGACTGAAGAAGAGCACAATCTTTCATCCATAAACAGATGGTCAAACAAAGGTGGTCAATGGGACAATGATCCAGTTTCTCAGGGGCTATTGCAGTAAGCATCCCAAGCTTTGGGATGAACATTTAGGTTATGTGAAACATGCTTACAACCGTGCTAAACATTCTTCTACACAAAGATATCCTTTTGAGACTTGTTTTGGTTTTACACAAAGGTATCCCTTGGATTTTGTCTTTGAAAAATACATAGCAATTGATGGACACAACGATGTGGACAAAGCAACCAGGTTCATTGAATAGATCCAAGAAATTCACCAGGTAGTGCAAGAAAATCTAGAAAAGAGCCAATCCAAGTACAAGGCAAGGCATGATAAGCATCGGATGGAGCATAGCTTCTAAGTTGGTGATCAAGTCTAGTTGTATATTAGCAAAGATAGAATGCAAGGAGAAGGAAAGAAGTTGAAGACAATAAGGTATGGGCCTTTCAATATACTTGAAAAAATTGGTGAGAACACTTTCCACCTTGATTTACCAGCTTACATGCACATCTATTCAGTGGTAAGTGCATAAAATTTAAGATTATTTCAACCTTCACTAATTGAAGATCCTGAAGAGAAAAGTCAATTGCCTTCTATTGATGATCTGTTCCTGAATATCTCAATGAGTTGTAGGGATATATAGTTCTAGACAGAAAGGTGAGAACCACACACAGAGGGGATGTTAAGTACCTTAGAATTGAACTCAAAGGTTCAAAACCTAGCAGTGCAAAATGGATAGAGATTGGGAAAGTGAGGAAGCTATATCCTCACTTAAGCAATGCTTGAAAACCAACCTTTTGTGGTCCAAAAGCCTTTTTCAGTGTGAAGGCGTGATCCAAATGGATCCTAGAACACTCTCTAAGTCTTCAAAATCTTCTTAAAATCATTCAAAAGATCAAAATTATCGTATAATAAAACCTTCACAAAACAGCGGAAAACAATATCAGGAGCCAAAAAACAAAGAAAATAGTGAAAACAACGGTATCGGCAGTTGAATAGTGAATGCACATTAGCCATTAGATATAACCAATCAGTGGTCTACATCTGATCGGAAAATCACAATCGGTAAAGGATATCGGAGGATATCTGCAGAGACCATATGTATGTTACGATAGTGATACAACGGGGTCAAAGAGGACCATCGATCAAGTGTATAGATCGACAGCCCACGTTGCACTACCATATCGCATCGGTGGATCTCAATAGAAGCACTTACCATGACCCAGGGCCCATGCAACATGCGACTGTGACAAGTCGCATTGCAAAGTCTCATTGGAGCCATATAGAAGGCTGGACATATATGTATGTATATCTATATATATATATATATAGATATATAATATATATATATAATATAATATATATATATAAATATAATATTATATATATATATATATATATAATATATATATATATATATATATATATATAAATATATATATATATATATATATATATATATAATATATGCAATCGCCGAACCAGATAGCATTATAACAATATCAATATAATTTGAGTTTCGGGAAATGCCAATTTCCTTTGTATTTGCATATTTTGTTTATTAAACAAAATACAATGGATAAAGCATCGATGCGATAAACCAGACCCGAAAGGGTTCCTTAAGGCTATTGTATGTCATTTCAAGTCCTCCTAAGGCCATCTTTATAGGATTTTAGTGTTTTAACGTATTTTTAAAATACAAAGGGAAATCTTGGAACAAGGCCAAAGTGACTTGCGATAGTAATTGAGGATGAATTCGATATGAAAATAGTTCATATTTAAGGACTTTTGAAGTCCAAAAGACTGTGTTGTTGTGGATTGTCACAGTTGTTGAATGGATTTCTCTGTGTTAACAGAAAGCAACCATTTCAGAGATTTCAAAGGGTCGATGCACTCATCCATTGCAAATTAGGTGGCCAGCACCCCTAAATGCGTTATGCAATGATTGTTTAATGCTAGAAGAGGGATTCGAGTAGATAAAGGTCACCAGACAGAAAGCCAAGAAGCATAAATGAACAGGAAAAGCAAATTGGCTTTAAATCCATGGAAAATAGAAGACAAAGACAAGTAGTATTGCAGGCAGTGTTGACACAGAGAAAAGACAGAGATAGAGAGTGATTGAGAGAGTCTGTGTACTCAGAGAGGCTTGAGAGGTTCAAGCAAACTATTGTTTTTGTATCTGTTGGGTGTTGAGTCTCAAATTGAGCTCATACTGTTGTAAAAATCTGTTTGAAGATGTAATAGAGAGGTCACCATTGAAGGCTATACCAAGATATGTAGCTCAGGAGTATTGGGTGAACTCCTTAATAAATTTGTTGTGTTTATGTGTGTTGTCTATTATGCTTCTTTGCTTCTTCATTATCTGATTATTTCACAATCTTATCGATCCATTGCATAAAATAACATAGGCATATCCATGCACATGAGTCTGTAATACCTTATTAATTGTCAAGATATCATTTCTAGATCATTAATGAAGGGGTAGAATAACAAATTTTATTGCCTAATTACAACATGTTAGATGAACTAAAGAATGTTTGCATAAATATTCCTTTTCTTCAAGCAATTAAGGAAATAACAATTTCACAAAAACAATTAGGTACTTGAACATAAAAAAGCTAGAAGAAAAAAAAAAAATCAAAAGAATCCAACTAGTTGGGAAAATTGCAAATATCATGATGAGTAAAGCAACAATTTAGAAATATCTTGATCTAGGATGTCCCAATGTGAAAATACACATAAATGGTGTGTATATCCCAATGCATTGATTGATCTAGGAGGAGCCATAAATATCATGAGTAAACAAACTATGAATCAATTAAAACTTTCTAATCTTCAATATACACCTACACTATTACAATTCATAGATAGATCACTAATCAAAGCTGATGTTGTATTAGAAGACATATATGCATCCTTAGATTCTTGGGAATACCCTTTTGATTTTATGATTTTAACACCCAAGAATAACTTACGAGGAAATCCATTGATTCTAGGAAGACCATGGCTAGTTACAGTGGATGATTTTATAGGTTGTAGATCTAGAGATATGTTCATTTTTGATGGAGTACAACAAAGAAATTCACACTGTATCCACTAGAAAAAACAACAGTAGAGGTTGAAAATGAAGAATGGATAGATGATGAATTTGATATAAGACCAATCTTTGCTACTTCACAGATAGATGAAGAAGATCAAATTTTAAATTTAATGGAAAATAATGAATCTTCATCATATTGTGAATCTAGTCATAATTTTGAAGAACAATGCAATATTGAATATTTATCATCCTGTCAACTATCCTTGCATTCTATGGAAAAATTTGGCAATTCTACAATTGAAATATTTCAAGGAAAAAATTTGAATATCAACAATAATTTGGAAGAATTTCAAAAGAAAGAATTAATCAAGATGTTACAAGAACATTCATCTTCTTATGCATGGGAATATACTAACATGAAGGGAATTTATCCTAATACTTGTATACATCATATCTACATTGAAGAAAATGCTAAACCAATTCGACAACCTCAAAGAAGAATGAATCCAAATCTAAGGGAAATTGTTAAGGAATAACTACAAAAACAATTGAATGTCAATTTTATCTATCCAATATCAGACAGTCAGTGGGTTTCACCCTTAGGAATTGTTCCTAAAAAGAATGGAAAATGGAGAGTGTGTATCGACTATAGGGAATTGAATAAATCCACTTTAAAAGATCACTTCCCACTCCCTTTCATAGATCAAGTTTTAGATACATTGGCAGGAAAGACATATTTTTTAGTTTTAGATGATTTTAGTGCATATAGTCGAATCCATGTATCCCCAGAGGACCAAGATAAAAATACCTTTACCTACCCATGGGGAACTTATGCTTATCGAGTACTTCCTTTTTGATTATGTAATTCTCCTGCAACATTCCAAAAAGTAGTATTAGGCATTTTTTCTGATCTAATTCATGATTGTGTGGAAGTGTATATGGACGATTTTATAGTTTATGGAAATTATTTTGAAGAAGCTCTTAAAAATTTGGAAAAAGTTCTCATTAGTAAAGAGGCAAATCTCTCATTAAGGCATGAATTTTTTTTATGATGTTTAATGAGGGAATTGTTTTATGACACCATATTTCAGGAAATGGAATTAGATTTGACACATCTAAAGTAGAAGTTATTTCTAAATTATCAGTTCCCACCTGTCAATGACATGTTAGAATTTTTCTTGGTTTCAATGGTTATTATAGAATATTCATAGAAAACTTTACAAAACTTTCATCTCCACTTCTCAAAATGATCACAAAATACTGTGAATTCAATTGGAATTTTGATTTCCAAAAGATCTTTGAGTCAATAAAAGAGAAAATATATGAAGCACCCATTCTTAGAGGACCAAATTGGAAATTACATTTTTCACATTTCAACTGATGCTTCTGACACAACTTTAGGAGTTGTACTAGGACAAAAGGACTTAACTCCATATGCCATTTCTTACATTAGCAAAAATTTGACTCCTGCAGAGTTAAATTATATTGTCACAGAGAAGGAGCTTTTAGTTATTGTTCATGCCATTAATAAATTCAGAAATTATATTACTAGCTATAAAACTTTTGTACATACTGATCATTCTACAATTAGATACTTAATGAACAAACCAGTCACTAATGGGAGAATCACTAGATGTTTGTTGTTGCTGCAATAGTTTAACATTACTATTTTGGATCGACCTGGAACAAAAAGTATAGTTGCTAACATTTTATCAAGGATTAAAAATTATAACAATGATGTGCCTCTAGAAGATAATTTTCCTGATGAATATGTTTTTGAAGTATCTACTAAAACTCCATGGTTTGCAGATATTGCTAACTATTTTGGTACAGGAAAATTACCATCATACTTGTCTCCTCAAGAAAAAAGGAAGGTAATTCAAATTAGTGCATCTTATTCATGGATAAATGAAGAATTGTATAAAACGGGGCTAGAATTGATCATCCGAAGGTCTGTTAGACAAGATGAAGTGCCAGAGATACTGAAAGCTTTTCATGATGAGCCATGTGGAGGATACTTCACTGACAAAATAAATTCTTACAAATTCCTTCTCTTAGGATACTATTGGCTTTCCCTTTTTAAGGATGCTAGGGAGTATGTTAAGAGATGTGATAGTTGTCAAAGGGTGGGAAAACTTGTTCCTTCTAATGAGATGCCTCTACAACCTCGGGTACTTATTAAACCTTTTGAAAAATGGGCTCTATATTTTGTTGGTCCAACCAATCCACCTTTGAAACAAAAAATGTACATTCTTGTTTGCATTGATTATGTTACAAAATGGGTAGAAGCTAAAGCACTTCTTTTTTCTACTGAAAATGCTATAGTTTCATTTGTTTTCAAGGATACCTTTACTCCTTTTGGGGTCCCAAGAGAAATTGTAGTAGATCAAGGTACTCAATTCACATCCAATTTGGTACAGAAGATAATGGAGGAATACAAAATCAAACATTGAAAGTCTACTCCATATCATCCTCAAGCAAATGGACAAGTGGAGTCCACCAATAAAGTCTTTGAGGCAATTCTCACCAAAACTGTGCATTTTCATAGAACATATTGGGCAAAAAATCTTCCAGAAGCTTTATGGGCATACGTACCACATGGAGAAATACTACAGGGAATACTCCTTGTGAGCTTGTTTATGGGAAACAAGTCTTGTTTCCTATTCAATTCAAAACTTTCAAGACAACATTCAAATTAGGTCTTGATCTTTCAGAGGCACAAAACAAAGAATGGAGCAACTGAATGAACTTGATGAGATAAGACAAGATGAAATCCAAAGAACTGATCTAGTTCAACAACAGAGATCTAGATGGCATGAAAAATATATCAAAGAGAGAAAGTTCCATCCCAGAGATTAGGCATTATTGTTTGATTCAAACTTCAAATATTTACAAGGGAAATTTCAAACTGATTAGCTTGGGCTTCATGAGATTGAAACAATCTTTGACAATGGTGCATTTAGGATTAGAACTATTGATGAAGAAGGGACCACTTTTCTTGTGAACGGTCATCGACTGAGAATCTATCATAAGCCATTGACCAAAGAAGAATTTATCAAATATTTGCAAGATAATACTGATTTAAAATTGGTGAAGAAGGATTTTTCTTCTTCTCCAACTTGATCTCCAAAAGTCTTTTTCTTTCTAACATAAAATAAAATAAATATATTATATATATCTATCTATATATAGAATATATATAATAAAATGTATAAACTTAAAAATCAACAATGGTTGGCATGTTTATATTGAAAATCTAAGGTGAAAACCAATTTTTGACACCTTAAATTTTCCTCATATTTGTTCTAAACCCATTTTCTTTATATCCCACTCTTTTCTTTTCAGGAATAAAATATCTATAAAATTACTAAGTTTTTGTAGCTCTAATATATTTCTACAGCCAATTTGACAGCATAGAAAATTTTAGGGGCAAATGTTCGCCCTTTGGCGAAATTAAGGGGTTTTAAATTTTTAGTGGGCGAATATTTTGTATCATAGTACATTTTTACAAATCACCTCAAATAGCCCACCTTATTTTAAGGGAGAGGGTAAAAAAGGTAAATTTAGCCCTTGAAATTAGGAGTTACAATCTTCCATTCGCCCATTTTCAAGAATAGGTTTTATTTAAGTGAATCCATTCGCCCATTTTCAAGAATAGGTTTTATTTAAGTGAATCCTATGGGCCAAATACCATATATTTATAAAAGAGGTATGGTGAATTAATAAAAATATAAATAAATGAAAAGTATGGTAAATAAATAAAACATTTTTTATATTTACGCCATAAGTCACCTTATATACATGCAAGGGTGTAAACAAATAAAAATATAAGTAAAGTGGAGATATGGTAAATAAATAAAACGTCCTTTTATATTTACTCAAAAGGTATGGTAAATCAATAAAAATATAAATAAACTAGACGTATGGTAAATAAATAAAACCTCTTTTTATATTTAGTCCATAACCCTCGTTCTATTTATGTAGGCTCAAGAAAGAGGTTTTATTTAAGTTAATCCTATGGGCCAAATACTTTGTAAAAGAGGTATGGTAAATTAATAAAAATACAAATAAATGAGAGGTATAGTAAACAAATAAAACATTTTTTATATTTACTCCATAAGTCACCTTATATTTAGGAACACTAAAAAATGCGTTATATTTAGGTAAAACCTATGGGCAAAATAATATGGGACAAATACCATGGACTAGATTGTTATTAATACCATGCAAAAAAACATTATTAACCCTAATATTAGTATTAATAAAAATAAAAATGGCACATGGTATTGACCCATGGTATTCACCAAAATGGCACATGGTATTGACCCATGGTATTCACCTAGAATGTAGCCTATTTAAATGGGCGAATTAAACTAGCATAAATCCATCTTTATTCTGGATCTACTAACCCTCGAGAGGTATCAAATATCGTGATATGCAAACTACATAGAGTGAAAAAATATTTGATCCCTCTCAGGGCTAGATCAAGAGTAAAAATGGATGTTCTAATTTAACGTATGTTAAACATTTTAGCTTGGTTAAAATAAAAATCAACTATTAATTTTATTAATTTTTTATAAATTACTAATAGTAATTTTTAAGCTCCAGGTTTATGATAACCCATGGTAATACCAAGATCTTACAAGATTTTATAATTGAGTAAAATATTCGCCATGACTAGTGAGAGATTCGCCAAAAAATTATATATACATATTATATTATTGATAAAATCGCCTTCCCATTTTTCCTATATACCATGAAGATTCACCCATTTATTATACTTATAAATTTAGGGGGTGTTCTTAAAATTTTCCCTGTTTGACAGGAATTTATGATGAAACAATTGAAAGAGAGATTGACTCCCTCCACTGCAAAGCACTTGAAGACAATATAAAGGACATCAACCAAAGGTTAGAAAGAAATAATCCAAAGGTATGCAACTCTTTAATTTGATAATAGGGATCAAAAACATTAAATGTATGAATCATATAGACATCATACTACCAAAATTCAAAATCATTATTACTAAGAGTTGGTAGTATTATGTCAAATCAGATCTAATCCACCATTCACTCATCATCATTATACTTATGCTCCAATCCACATCCCGATTTTATTGATCTAATCTCCCAAATCATGCTCATTCATGCTCTCAATGGTTAGATTCTATCACACTTCTTTATTCCCTTACCACTTATACTCCCATCATTCACACTCTCATCATCATCACTCTCAAACCCTCTGAAACCCTCCTATCCTATAAAAAAAAATAGTCTTGAGACAAAGCTTCTCATCCATGGGGGTTATAGTCAGAACATAACAAGGAGGGAGTAAAGTTTTAGAAGGATATCCACAGACAAGAGAATTATTGCAGAAAGCACAATGGCTAGATTTTGTGGAGAAATTCGATGGTTTCCATAAAGACGTAATCAAATCCTTCACCAGAGCTTTTGATGGGGTGGAAGTCGAGATAGGGGACATAACATTTACAGTAATAGAGTCCTCTATTTCCGAAGCTATTGGATTGCCTATAATTGGAGAAAAATGGTTTAAAAAAAAAGGTATCGAGAGGGAGTACTGGAAGGTTGTTTTGAAGAACCCTAGCATGGACAACACAATTTTTAAGAAGGGAATTCTAAGCACAACATTGAAAAGTAAGTGGATAAATTTACTTTTGATAATTCAAAATTTTGTTACTTGCGAAGGGAGGTTTGGATGCATTTTTCTATCATATTTGACTAATGGTGAATTTTATTGAGGATAATGAAATAAATCTTCCATACTTCTTACTTAATAGTCTAAGGAAGATGTGAGTGAATTGTCAAAGGAAAATTTAGTTTATAGAGAATACCATGTATCACCATGGTATTGTTACAATGCTCATTGAATTTCATCTTAAAGATATGGGTGATAATTGGGAAACCTTTTTAGTGAGGAATCATTTTAAGGAAGATACTCAAGAAAAACCAAGTAGCAGCAAAGCCAAGAGAGGGAGAAAAACAAAAATTGAAGAACCATTCGAACAAGAACAACAACATTCATAGGAGCCATTAGAGGATGACATTCCTCTTGCGGAAATTTTAGAGAATATAAAAAAGAAAAATGTTAGAAGAGAGAAAGCCAACAAGGAAATAGAGGGCACACCAAAAACAGAAAATTCTAAGATAGAAAAGAAGAAAGAAAAAATTAAAGTGCCTCCTATGGCAAGTTTAATAAGAAGTACTAGATTCAATCCAACAAAAAAAGAACTACATTCCAAAAGTATGGAGCATATCGACTTAGAAGCAGAGGAAGATTCAATGGTTTCTCTGCCAAGTTTCATCTCACCTCCTCAGAGCCTCGACTCAAAAACACCTGAAATTGATCTTGTACAACAAGAAATTTATGATTATATTGAGCCCCTAGATAAAAGAGATGTGGCAAGAACATCATCTTTGAATAAAGAAGAAGTCCAATTTAGTAAACCGCAAGAACCTCTACTGATAAATGTTTTAAAATAAGAAAGTTTCAAGCTAGAGACACTAAATAGGTACATTCAGAAGGAGAATAAAACCCTACAGGCATAGAGTGAAATCCAAATAGTTAAGAATGACAATGTTCTTTTACACCTAAGTCTGTGGTATAAGAAAAATAAGAAGCTAAAGCAGAAAAACAGATCCCTACAAAGACAAGTCATAAACCTGATGTACAAGATTCTCATCAAAAAGCCAAGGATGAAAGTGGCCAGAAAGAAAGGGAAAAAGATGAATTTGGATGTACTTTCATAGGTCTCAAAAGAAGTGTAGTAATTAAATAGGAGACATCAGTTTTATGTTTTTCATAAGGGCATGCAAAAACCTCAGCATGGGGGAATGTAGAGTCTCATGACTATTTCGTTTTTGATACTCTTTTCATCCATTTTTCCTCTTTTCATCGTTGTTATCAATTCAAATAAGTAGTAAACTATATATTTTGACATGGGAAGGTAATCAGATGTCTTATTTTTCATATTTATTAATTTTCCTTATTGTTAAGTTGAAATATTACAATAGCTACAAAATTAATATGGTTCTATAGTTGTTTCATGATTTTGAAGCTATCTCCATGGTTTTACATATTCAAATACGCCAACCAAGAAAATAAGCACATGGGAAAATGGGGATTGATCTCCTCATGGATCTCTTCCTATTCGCTTGAGCCAAATCATCAAGGAAATCGCCCAGTTGCACAATTAAGGAATAAGGTCAACACGTGGATAAGCAGAGCATCAAGAGTTTAGATAAATCACAACTCTTTGATTTTATTTCCAAATAGCAAATTGTAGAGAAATGTTATTAGTCCATTATATATTAGAATTCAAACTAGGATTATTTTAAGTTTTATAAGGCATAAAAGTCTCAATCTATTGAGCACAAATTCTATATATATAACTATGTAAACAATAAGCGGGGATGCGTATTATGTAATCTTTGAATGATTGTTTGATGTTTTGTAACTCTATTCTCTTTAATTGAAGACATATTTTCATCAACCTCATGAGTTGTTGAATTAAATTTCTAAAAGTTGTTGTTTTGTGGAGGGTCCTTGCAGACAGTTGAGGTTCAATATTTTATGTTTAGCTCAATGATTTCATTTTTTTTATTTCCAGAATTTCATTATCATAGCTTCAGTTTCTTTTTATTCATTTGTTTACAATATTTCTTTTGCTATCTACCAATTTCAATCATTTATATCCTTTCTAAAATATAACCATGTATATACTTTTCTTATTTTCATAACAATTACATCTGTTAGATTGCATTCCTTCTGTTTTTACTTTATTATTTCAAAGTTGAATTTTTAATTACAGTGTAGAGATCTTAACATAGGATGCTTTATAAATTCATTTTAGAATAGAAGTGATTCTCTTTTAGAGTATAAATTATTGTCTTTATAGAAAACAAGTAGTTTATTCACATATTTTAGAATAACTTTCTTTTTAGTTTCTTTTAAAAAATACAAATTATCTTAAGGATTTTTTTCGTAGAATTTACAAAGTAGCTTTGATTTTCCATTACCTTGCATACTAGTTCTTTTGAAGATAATGATAGTCAGTCAAATAGGATCATGATAGCTTGTTTTAATTTTCTTTTTAGAGTTGATTCTAGGAATTTAATTGTAAATCATCAATATCATTAGGAATATAAGAATAAATAAAATCCTTAAAACAAACACAATCATGATTCTAATAAAATCAAGAAGGCTTCTAGCATATATAGTGCACTTGCACTACATAAGTTTACTAACTCCAATCGATAATTTATGTAAGCAATTTAAGAAAATTAAATTGACTGAACAAAAGCTACAAGAGAACAACAAAGAGTTAAAAAAGGAAGCCACCACATCAAATACTATTGGAAAAAACTTACAATAACTCCAAGAACCTATCCCACAACCTAGCTTTGGATCCTACTACAAATTCATATAAGGAGGAAGGTTTATCCTTGAAATTTTTGCAATCCCGCTCCTTTTTTAGCTAGAGATAGAGAGAAGTAGAACCCACGGTTGAAGAAAATTGATAAATCTAAGAATGTAGAGGATGTAGGCCTCATGGAAGAAATGGTCATTGAAATGGGAAAAGAGTTAAGTGATTTGAGAATGAGAGAGTCTATGATGAAGGAGAAACTATAGGCATAAAACATGAGGTTGAGAGAGAGGTTGTAGGAGAAAGAAATGTAAATTGCCACCATGGAAAATATCTCCATGGAAGCCATATAATGTAGATGACCATCAAAGTATTATGCCTTATTTCTCAAAGAATAGTGATTGTAGTTCCAAATAAAAGCTTTGGCACAATATAGATCTCTTCCTTTTCAAGACTATAGATAGTTCATTGAATTTTGCAACCAAACTAACATGGAAGACAGGGAAAAATTAGATGATTTTTAGATGCACAACCTCACTTTGACAAATATGAATTTTTGGGATCCCAATTCAAGATTGGGAGATATGCAGTTGATAACTTTACCATCTTAGATGACCGATGAGAAGACAAGAGATGAGGAGGTGAAAAAGGTAATGACAAAGGAGGAGAGGGAACCGTTGTATATCAAGGAAGATCTAGTGAGCCCAAAGGCTATCATTAGCAATCATAACCTCATCTCCAATGATGTTTATTTAGCACCCAAATACATTGCTACCGAGGAGAAAGATATTCTACATTTTGTAGGCACATTTAGGATGTTGGGAACATAAAGTCTGCAAGCTTTCTAGAGGAGATGACATGACTCACCCCACAAATTATAGATCATAGGATATCACTCCCCTGAAAGGCTAGGGAATTTCCTAGAGAGAACACCATTGTGCAAGAGGATCATGCAAAGGATGAAAATCAAGTGGATAAGACTCAAACTCAGTCCACCCTTGTTGTTAGGCATACAAGAACAAAGAGATGAAGCACAAGAGAGGAAGGAGTGGACTGAGATAGAGAGGAATGCAAATTGTTCCCCAAAAAAGGCACACCATCTGAGGAGCCTTGGGATGTCAAGGAGGCCATGAAGGCCATGAAAGATCTACACATGGATGAATTAGTTGGTTAGACTATGAGAAACACCTTCAACAAGGGGTGATGATGAGTCCCATCAATAGGTACATTTTAAAGATCATTATGCCATCCTCCAACCTTAAAGCTATCCTTCTCTTATATTAATTCAAATTTTCTATTATATTATGCTTAGTAAGAGGAATAAAAGGTGTTTTTCATAGTATGTGGCCTAATATGGTTTAATTCCAAGAAAATGAAGCATTTTTATTATATTACTATGTAGGGGTTTGATGGATACAACTAGGAGAGAATCTAGGTGGTTTTTCCATCTCCTTAACTCCCTAAACTTGGTTTGGGATCACAATATCCTCTCCCATAAGTTTGATTTCATTGGAAGCTGAGTGACTCCTAGTCCAAGTGAAGATCAAGAGGTACAAGATCCACCATTTTCAAGATCAAGGAGATAACCACTCCTACTTTCAAGGGAGATGCTTCAATTTCCCTTTTGTATAAATAAACTAAAAGAAGCACTCATTAGGATTAAAAGTTTGTGTTTAGCTAGGTGTAGATATTGAGCTTCAAGATTGACATTGCTAATTTAAAATTTTATGTGATGTATTAGACCTACACTTTTTGATAATGAGAAGTTATATTTTAAGTTTCATATGAGTTAGTTTCATAGTGCTTAGACCCTTGGGTTTGGGGCCAACCCAGATGATTTGGTCCCTCTTCTTTTAATTATGTTTCTTCTTGATTCAAAGGAGTTCGTAGTTTCATGCATTTCAGTAGATATTCATCTATAAAATCTTGTGGTTGCAACCTCTACATCACCTCTCTTATGGGAGAATGAGTTGAAGGATTCAAAACTACATTCCAAAAATATTATGTTTATGATTTCTTGGAAATAGATTAGTGTTATTTGTCCTATTTTAGATTTTTTTTTTTTGTAACTTAGAAGTCATTTTAATGTTTAGATCAATGTTATGGAAGAAATTAGATGTTAAATTCAACTCATATTTTCCATCATAAGTTATTTCATTATGTTAATGATAAATTGACGCTTGCATGTGATTGACTGCAGGGCTGGTTGATCTACAGCGAAGGGAAATTTTACCACTTCCATATTGAACTCCATCTTCTCTTTCCACTTCCAAATTTTGTCCCAAACGTTTTTTAATTCATTTTTCCTATTATACTGAAAGCACTCATCCTAGTGCAAGACATGCCTATGAGAGGTCCTAAGCTTGGATAGGGGCTCAAACCAACCTCCCTTCATTTGCTTCAACTTCCATCCACCTCTCCATACCCTCAAGACAACATTTCCACCTTAAAAACCAACTTGGATGCACTCCTGTAGCATTAGAGGCCTTCATGTAGCATTACAGGCCTCCTGTAGCAATTGTTTGTAGCAAACATGTAGCATCACTTTCCTTCATCAGTTTTGATCCCCACTGCAACTTTGAGTTAGTATAGATGAATGATGACCCCCCGCTGTGATTTTATTATTAGAAGTGTTAGAACTTGAATCTGCCTCAGGCTGAAGGAAGGCAAGGTTTGAGGCAACATCAAACCAAGCTCAAACTCGTAGCTAGCCCTACGAGGATAGGAGAGGGCTCTCTCCGGGTCTATCTCGGCAAAAGGTTTTCAAAGGGGCTGAGATGACCTATAGTGAATGCAGATTTTAGGCTAGTAAAGAGATAAGAAAAGGGTTTTTTCATAAATGGTTGGGTTTTCTGGGCTGCATGGGGCAAAGACAACAAGAGCAGGGAATTAAATGAAAAATACAGATTATCTCATGAGGCAATATAGGCAAGAGCTTAAGCATCCAATTTGAAATTATATGGAGTGTAAAGAATGTTTAAGAAGCTGAAAGGACATGAAATCATGAATCCTTTTCAGACGAAAGAAAACATAAAACTTGAACACTTTCCCAAGGCAGAGAAACAAGCTGAATTCTGCCCTTCTACTTAAAAGTGTTCAACAGAAAACGATTACGAATGAACTGCAAACATTACAAGACACATATGAAAAAAAGGAAGAAACACAATGCTAAGCTATTACCACAGGGATCTCCTGAAACAGAGCTACATCATTTCATTAATCTCTAGCCAGAACTGTACAATGAAACACTGTTTTTCTCCTCCACACACCTCTCAGAACTCAAAACTTTTTACACCTAATTTTAATAAAATAAATAAACTCCTGAATGAGAAAATAGATCATCCAAAAATGGGGGAGCTGTTTCAAACTAAAATCATGAAGATAGCAAAGGAGTTGTCCATCTATTTTGAAAAGGGGCAGCTTACATATAAAACATGATGATAATCAATGCAGAGGCAACAACTGTAGTTGTATATCCTTTTTGAATCGTAACTAAAGCCAAGAATAGACCGTCTACTCCTATTTCGATGTTTTTGTGGCATTCGATCTTTGACTATTCACCTTCCCTTGTCGTTGAATAAAAACCAATTCTTAATAAAAATGGTTCAAATTGAGATAACGACACATGTTCGATAGGAGTTTAGCTTCTCCAAGTAATCGCATATTATGGCCCTTCCTAACTCAACAACTTTAATTTTACTTCACATTGCTGAGATCGTTGGAAGTTCAACAATATTTTCAACAATAGACATATCTTGTGGAATAACTGCAGCGACAACTGTATATTTTCTATCCCATCCATCATGCTTTGCAAGACTGATGAAGAAAACAGGCCCACCATCAATCCAAGCTACCGAACCTCTCTTGATACTTGGAAAAGCTTCCTTAGGCACCTCTACAAAATTCGCACCTCGAGTTTCAAGTGTGCCCTACAACAAGGCATACGGTAGACCAGGTGGACACTGAAAAAGGCGATCTCCCATTATATCCCAGTTCTTACCTCGTTTCTCTGTTGTGACAGATGTCTCTATTTATTTTTGGCTTTTGGTAGGTGTCGATGTCTCTAAAAACGTTTCATTTCGCTTGCATTCATGGCTAAAAATGATTCCTTTCCAATACCATTAAAGTGTAATGTCCATGTATACAGAAATTACTTTCCTATCATTTGAAATGGGATCAAATGTTGCACCCTTGTCCATGCAAAATAGATTTTCATGCTTCACAATAAATAATCTTGTAATTGCATTAGTACTCTGAAGCATAATCTACTATCATCACCCCAACTGATAGAAGCGACTGAACAATAAATTGAATGGTGGATGGAAAACATAAATTACAGCAAAATACTGAATTTGGCATCAATTACCTCGCACAACTCCTGTAACAATCACCATTGATTTGGAGAGGAACCAGAAGTACACACCAATTGCAATAATGACTAATAGTGCCAGAAAATATTTGGGTGGAGCATGAATAAAATGCACTGGACGACTGTGCAACAATTTTTGCTCAGATTTTCTTCTCGGAATAGTTGATTGCTTCACCTTCTCCACTATAAATGAAATACCGTTCCATCTCCTCTCGCTTGTGGATGTTTGCTGCTTTCACCCTTTTCGAAGTCAAAAGTAGATCCATTTCGGAGAGAGCTGGTAACTATTTCATTTTTAAAATTTGCAATCAAATCTGAATCTCCATCTTTGTATCTCTTCACTCCACTTTTTGAACGTTGCAGCTTCCCTCCAAGGTGTTGGCCGATGGAAATAAACTAGGAATTCCAACTTTGATAATTGTTGGAATATTTTCCCAGCTCTTTCAATTTATCAGCATTACTAGCAACTCCATCCTCCCAATCAAGTAAAACCATTTTTAATATTTCCATTCCTGCGATCAAAGTCCATTCTCTTGGAATTTTTTATGAAAAGGAGCGATTTCCAGGTAAAAGTAGTCTATCATCGATTACAGGACTTTTCAATTCTGGACTAGAAAACAGAGATACTTGCTTTGCCTTCAAAATCATATAGTTGTGACCCAAAAACTGGACTTTGATGAAGTCCATCCACCATTGATGTTTGTGCACCTTCTTGAATGTCCCTGTTCAATGACACACTGTATTCACGAGTCAAAGGCCCTCTGGCCGTTTCTTGTCATAAGAATGAACATTTCCTCCTTCAGTTTGGCATTGACTTTGAGAGCATCATCGACTGCATCGCACATCAGTTTCTCCGGATACAAACTACCCACCCATTCAATCAGCAAACTTGACTTGGAACTTGAGCTCTAGGCTTCACTTTCATTTAAACCAACATTAACATATTCATTATTGAAAGCGTTGGGAGATCTTCTGGTAACCATTTCAAGCAGCACGACTCCATAATTGTAAACATCGCCTTTTGTTGAAACCTTTTGGTTGTACGCAAATTCAGGTGCGATGTAACCTATGGAGTCTCTCAGCGTGGTTGAAATCATGTTGCCGCGAAGCTCTGGATTGATTAACCGTGCAATTCCAAAATCATTGATGTGCGCCTCAAATTGTTCATCTAGAAGAATATTGTTGGGCTTAATATCAGAGTGGACAATCTCCCCGCTCCCACATTCTTCTTGTAAATACGCCAGTGCCTCTGCAACGGCCATAGAAATTCTGAGCCTGGTCGCCCAATCGAGCTGAGTAGAGTTCCCGTGCAAATGCATCTCTAAACTACCATTGGGCAGGAATTGGAGTATAAGGATTTTGACATCCCAATTGAAAATTACACCCATAATTTTCACAAGGTTCCGATGCCTGATTTTACCCAGTGTCTTGCACTCTGCCACAAAACAGAGTTGGGCCTCTACTTCTAATTCAGATTTGAGCTTCTTGATTGCCACTGTCATCCCATTAACAAGCTGTCCTTGTACACAGTGTTTGAGGCACCACTGCCGACAATACTTCTCTTGTTGTATCTGTTGGCTAGTTGAATTGTTTATTAATTAAACAATCAAGTACCACATTAATTGTCAACCTGGGGAAGTCTTTTTATTCCAAAGGCTACCGCGTACTATATGTACTTAAGTCTAAAAGCATTAAGAGCTGTAGTATACGTGATTCTTACGCTAAGTTATCACAGTACTGATAAAATAAATGTAATTAATTAAGATTACAAATCTGGAAAACAAAGAGATGGATGCTCTGTTGGCAGAGGATCAGGACCCTATCCTCCAAGTGAGGACGTTCAGCACCTGCCCCTATAATCAGATTGCTAATACACACTGCATTCTAATTCACCGGTGAAATACACTTGCAAAACTTCAAGCAATTAATGAAACAGAGTGCTAGCAAAACAGAAATACCAGAAGTAATGCTACAGAATCCAAACAGAGTATCAGCAGAAAGAAACTATCACGCACTTACACACTTGACAGAAAAGTAAATGGGTGAATCTTGTGAGGAAGGTGGGCCCAGTCCCTCTCACAAGATTCCCCAGAACACAAAGGCTAGCTTAAGTGCTCAGAACAATCTTCTATTCATTTGCCAAAAGATTCAAGTACAATAAAGTTCAAACTTGCTGACGTCTCTCAAAATTTCACTTACAGACCATCCCCCCGTCTAATGTAGATGTCTCCTCTTTATAGAGGAGACATCTATTACAATAGATTATTACAGTTCATTCGGTTAACCCGTTCTATCAAAAATAAGAATTACAGAATGTTGTTACAACAGTATAATAATATATTCTTTCTTAGGTTTTGGCTGTTACACAGCTGGTAACCAACTTCGACCGTCTTCTTGGGATTCTCACATTCCTTTGCCGTTTCCCCATGCTGTTCCTGTTTTAAGCCATGGTAACTGTGTTCTACCCGCTTTAGACAGCTGCTTGATCATGCCATGTCAGCGTTCTTCAGATAGTTGCCATTTGTTATTCCCAGCTATTGCAAAATAGCCCGCTTTAGATGGTTGCTGTTGCTGACTGTAGCAACTGCGTAGTTGCTGCTTCTGGTGTTGCAGCAACTGCGTAGTTGCTGTTTCTGGTGTTGCAGCAACTGGGTAGTTGTTGTTTCTGGTGTTACAGCAACTATAAGTTATAATTCCTGTGGACTTAAGACAATTACTTGGCAACTTAGTCAGCTTTTCCAAAGATAAATATAAAGATATTCACGGATATGCAATGAAAAATTAAACATATAGATATGCGGAAAGTTACTTCGTACCTTGGGGTGATTAAGTCATTATGTACTCAAAGCTTATAACTTATGACTGAAAAGGATAGTATTATGGCAAAAATATAAGGTCAAAATTGGTCAATTCTGAGTCCTAACATCCCCCCCAACTGAAGAGATTGCATGTCCTCATGCAATGTTTTACTCTGAGTCTGAGTCAGAGTACTGGGATGAACAATGTAGATTACTGAGACGATAGCTATAGGAGGTGACATCAAACTTCTTTCTGAACCCACAGACACTCTGTATATGCCTCCATGCTGCTGCTTCTTCCTTGTTGGATAGTCCAAACTGACCCTTATATTGTTCACCAGATAACCATAGAAGTGGAAATTTAAATCTGTAGCCCATCCAGCTTTCAGCACAGTGTTGCATGCATCTAATATAGTAAGGTACCCTTGTGAGTGCTACCTGTAAATTTGATGGATTATAAGGGTGATATTATTTCCTCTCTTTGGGGCAGTTTTCCCAAAACAAATTGTTTGCCTTAACAGCCAAGGGTGCCTTGGTTTTCAGATTGTGCTGACAGTCTTTCAGGACTACTGCTTGTAGTTGCCTGACGTGGTCTTTCATATCAGGATCTTTTATCATTGTTTGATGTTGTATAATGAAAGTGGTTGAGTTCTGTGGCTCAGCCCTAATCCATAGAAGGCAATTCTGTTCATTATGTTGAGCTAAGATAAAAGGCATTCTGCCATGTAAGCTCGTTGGCTAAAAAGGAGATGAAAGCTCTCAGCTGTATGTCGCCAACCACAGGTAGCATATTCCTATTTCTTTCTTTAGACATGGCTTCATTATGGAGATAAAGCTCGCATAACAGGTTTTGATCATTTTTAGGTGCCTCTGCAAAAGTTTGCATAAATTGTTCTGACATAACCACCTGACGAGGTCTACCTTCTCTTACAGCCTTTATCTGTAAAAATGTCAGTATTTCCTTCAAAAATGTTGCATAATTAAAAGAGGGTTTCCTTGTGGCAAGTATTCTTTGGAATAATTCAAACATCTGGGACAACCTGGCTTTTAATTCCGTGATTTCTTTGTATTGAGCTCTACATTGCTCAAGTGCTTCCCAGTTCCTATATGCATGATTGAACCAGGTCCCTTTTTTCTGTTGGAATGTTGTGCCTTGTGACTGCTCATATTCTCTCCACCATTTTCCTTTTAATGCTTGAAAACTATTTGTTTCTGTGCATGCATCATTAACAGAGGGAAACTCTATTTGTGTAAAGGCATCAATAAGGATAATCTACTCTGTTGGAGTAGACTGGGATAATCCAACATCTTTTTCTTCATTTCCAGTTAGTGTCTCTTCCTGCTGTTGTACTGATTCATTTTGTTCCATGGTGATTTGGGTGGGCTGGGGTGAGTCTGTACCTTTTTCCTCATTTCCTGATTCCTGTGTAAATACTTCTTCCATAGCAATTTGGGTAGGCCAGGGTGAGTTTGTATTCTCCTCTTTCTTACTCCCTGTTTCTTCCTACATAGTTGCTGGGGAACTTACTGGTTCTTGTGTGTCAGTAAGCTCTTCAGTTTGATCTTGTGCAGTTTCTGGGGAACTTACTGGTTCTTGTGTGTCAGTAAGTTCTTCAGTTTGATCTTGTGCAGTTTCTGGGGAACTTACTGGTTCTTGTGTGTCAGTAAGTTCTTCAGTTTGGTCCTGCATCTTCTCTTGAGAGCCTGTTGGTTCTTGTGTGTCAACAGGTTTTTTTGTCTGCACCTTCTCTGGAGAGCCTGTTGGTTCTTGTGTGTCAACAGGTTCTTTCATTTCAGCAGAGGATTGTGGCATTTCCGTCTGTGCAACAACAGGTTC
The DNA here is from genome assembly GCA_000404065.3 of Pinus taeda. NCBI lineage: Eukaryota > Viridiplantae > Streptophyta > Pinopsida > Pinales > Pinaceae > Pinus > Pinus taeda. The sequence goes on from APFE030987886.1 coordinate 58,341, forward strand.
TTTTGTGTCATCTACAGCAGCGGAGGCTTCCTTCATTGGTTCTGCCACTACCTTATATCCTGCTTGAGTATATATTTCACCATAATTGGTGCACATATATTCATTGTCCTTACTTTTCTCTACTCCAGACGCTACTCGTGCTAAAACATGCAGGCTGAATTCATTCTGATATGCTTCTTTGACCCTTATTATTTCCTCCTGATAATCCTGAATCTGAGATTTCAGAAATTCAATTTCTTCCTGCAGGGCAGGTATGGTAGGCTGGTCTTGCGGAGCGGTAGGCTCTAGTGGAGGCAGAGGTTGTGTTTCATCATTTTGATCAGTATTCCCCATAGGCGGTTCTTGTGTGTCACCTGGGGTAGTGGCTGTTTCTTATGTTGCAGCCATTTGGTCACTATTACCTTGGGTGTCGGCAGCTGGTTCTTGTGTGTCAGCTGTCTTAAAATATGATGTCATGAAGCTATGAACGCTCTGCATCTTAACTTCCGAGGGTGAGGGAGAGGAGCTTTGAGGACCGGTGGGAGTGCGGATCCTTAAAGTGATGGGTGATGAACTGGAGGGGTTAGGAAATTCAACTGCTACTGATGACCGAGTTCTTCGCTTTAGTAGAAAAGCAGGGAATTCAGGCATTTTTCTCTTCGGGCCAGCTTCCTTTAGGATAGGGGTAGTAGCCGGAGCAGCAGGTGCCTTAGCTGAAACCCTAGTTTTTCTTCTTTTCGATGGGGTTTTCTTTCTCTGTTTCTTTTTTCGTTTAATCAGGATAATGGGGATATTGTTGTTGGAATCATCAGTAGAAATGCCAAGTATGGGAATGGAAGAATTGGTTCTTTAGGAGATGGGGTTGTTCTTGCATTCATTTCCACTGCTGCTTGCTCATTCTCAGAAACTTGCGGGGATGTTTGGTGGAGTTGTTCAAGAATGTTCTCTGCTTGCTGAGGGTTTTCTAAAGGGATTTTCTCATGCATGTCCTCCATTTGCTAAGGAAGTTCATGTTCTGGTTGTGGAATTTCTGCTTCCTGATGGGGATCAATGGGGGGTGGAGGGTTATTTAAAGCGAGGGCTCTATTAATCAGTAATTGGGCTAAACGGTGATGTTTTAAGGAAAGAAGTGGACGCTTTGCATTAACAGCATAATGTGACATATTTTTGAGACAACCCAATAGATAATATAGCATGTTTATTAACTGACCATTTCTCAAATGATTTAATAGGATGAAATCGTGTTGGTAAATTACCTGGTAGCGGCCTTCGCACGTCAGGTATTGCTTGACAAATTCAATGATTCTCGGCCACGGTTGAGGTAACGACCGAAGTGTTACGCCTCTTCCCTTGGGCTCTACCTGCTCTCCTGGTCGGAGAAAATTCTGCTGCGCATTAAGAATCAGGTGCTTTCTGCTGAACCACCGTATGCCATTAGCTGGTAGCCCGGTAGCTTGGGCTATAACTTCCTCCGTGACTGGGATTTGAACTCCTTGGACGACAGAGAATCCTTCTATTAAATTGCATGCAAATTCAAGGACTTGCTGCACATTAAAGTCCAGAAGTCTCCTGAAGTACTCTATCCATCCTGCTTGCAAGAAAATTTGATAAATGTCCGGATAGAGTTGAAGGACTGCTATCTTGCCAGGTTCATGTGTAATGAGGGTTCCTCCCATGGCTGTTGTTTCAGTGAATTTCAGATTTTAGAGCCGAGCTTCCAATTTCAGTTCAGAGTAAAAACGTCGCAAATGGTAACATGCGGTGATAGGGTGGCTTTTAGATATTACCGGGAGAGTTAAGGGTGGCGGCAGTTGGCGTGGTGTATCATTATAAGAGTTGCTTTGGTAATCCCTCCCCTCCTACGTGTAAGTGATATGATTGGAAGTATAATTAATTGATAGTCCTATCAACTTCTCCGCATTGTCTATTATTTAATGTCCATTCATAATCATGCGTACCTTCGTATTTTACCTTTTTGATTGTTGCGTCAAAAAGTCTTATCTTGTCCTCTGCTGGGTCATAATGGTTACCGCGGATCTGAAAGTGTGGGAATACCGGCGATTTGTAATGATAATGACGGAAAGTGATAGTAGGGTGCTATAGTCATCACAAGAAGTGGTGAATTTTATCAAAATTTGTTTCTTGGGGCTACAGTGGTAAGACTGGTGTGCGTGAGGGAATTTGCTGGGAAGGGTATTTCATGACCGGGAAGCGATGTTGTAGCACCAGGATTGGTGTTGCAGCAACAGGGAATCATCGGTAAGAAGACATTTGTAAAAACAGGAAATGTACTAGAGTAATGGAAATATTGTTTGGAACAACAGGGAATGGTGTTGCAGCAACAGGGAATGGTGCTGCAGCAATGGGGAATGGTGTTGCAACAATGGGGAATGGTGTTGCAGCAATGGGGAATGGTATTGCAGCAACAGAAGTTCCGCGTCCGCAAAGTAATCCCTTTGGAACTTTTGTTTTCAGCTACTTCCCAAGCTAAAATCTGCAAAATACTGAAATGTAATATCGCAATCCTTGGCAGGATTTATTAATTTCTTAAAAAAAAAGAATATCTAACCTAAAAATTGCATAAATAATAGAATTTCAAGTGCTTTGAGGGATAGCAAGTTCCCCTGGAAAAGAATATTGTTTTATTGCCATGCAAGTGGCTTTAAAATCTTCCTTGGAAATCGGCCACTGGTATAACCGAAGTCGGTAGCCATTTACTAACAGTGGTGTTCTGCTCCCATCAATTGTTAAAAGTCTAACTGTTCCAATTGGAAAAATAGCATCCACTTCATATGGCCCTAACCACCTTGTTCTTAACTTCCCTTGAAAATTCTCGAAATGGGAATCATAAAGTAGAGCCCAGTTACCTTTCTGGAACTGCTTTTGCTTGGTGGTTCTGTCATGTCATCTGCTTCTTTGTTGTTGTATCATCATTGTTTGATGGACGGCCTCCAGTCTTTTCTCATCCAATTCCTGAAGCTGCTGCAACCTGGATGTCTGTGCATCAGTTAAATCAAGGTTAACAGCTAAGGCAGTTCTTAAGGTTTTGATTTCAAAATCTACAGGGAAAATAACATTCTTTCCAAAAACTAATTCATAGGGTGAAAAGCCTGTTGTATTCTTCCAAGTGGTTCTATAGGCCCATAGAGCCTCGGGCAGTCTCTGAAACCAGTCCCTTCTGTTCTCCTTTATGGTTTTTGTCAAGATGGCTTCAATGACCTTGTTGGTACTTTCCACCTACCCATTTTCTTGGGGGTGGTATGGTGTAGTCATTTTGTGCTTGATGTGATATTTTTGGAGCGTATTTTTGAAGCCATGAGAATTAAAAGGAGGTCCTCCATCAGTGACTAATTCTCTGGGTAGTCCAAATCTAACAAATATTTCTTCAAATAAGAACGTTAGTACTGCTTCTTCATTAGCTTTAATGAGTGCTTTGGCCTCTACCCATTTATTCATATAATCCGTGCATACTAATATGTACACTCTTTGATTAGATGGAGGATTAATGGGACCTACAAAATCTAATGCCCATTTCTCAAAAGGTTCAAGAGTTACCTAGGGATTGAGTGGCATTTCATCCCTATGGTTAGGCTGGCCCATTCTTTGACAGTTGTCGCACGCCTTCACATATTTTCTGGCATCTTTAAAAAGTGATGGCCAATAATAACCCATTCTAAGTACCTTGTGTGTTGTTATTTTGTCTGCAAAATGTCCTCCACAAGGGCCATCGTGACAAGCTTTTAGTATGTCATAAATCTCGTCTTCCCCAATACATCTCCATATTTCCTGATCTATTCCTATGTGGAACAGACATCCGCTTATCCAGCTGTACCTAGCGCTCTACAGAATGATTTTCATTTTTTCTCTGTGTGATAGGTGTGATGGTAATTTTCCTGCAACTAAGTAGTTGGAAATATCTGCGTACCAAGGTGAGTGGGCAGAGACTGCAAATAAATACTCATCGGGAAAAGAATCATCTACTGGAATATTTTCATTAGTTTTTAATCGAGAAACAAAGTTAGCAACTACATTTTCTTTTCCTGTTCTATCTACAATTTTGATATCAAATTCCTGTAATAATAGTAACCATTTACTGACTCGGGCATTTGTAATTGATTTATTCATTAAGTATTTAATGGCCAAGTGATCGGTATGCACAAAAGTAGTATAACCAGTGATGTAATGCCTAAATTTGTTGATAGCATAAATAACTGCTAGAAATTCTTTCTCAGTGACCCTGTAATTGAGTTCTGTGGGAGTCATGTTTTTACTAATGAAGTAAATGGCATAGGGAAGACCATTTTCTTCCTGTCCCAGGACAGCTCCAATGGCAGTGTCTGAGGCATCAGAGGATATGTGAAAGGGGAGTACCCAATCTGGTTCTCTCAAAATAGGAGCTATGGACAACTGATGTTTAAGCTGATCAAATGCTTTTTCACAGTCATCATTCCACTTAAATTCAGCGTTTTTCGTTAATAACACAAACAGAGGGGAAGCTATCTTAGAAAATTCTTTGATAAATATTCTGTAGTACCCTACATGTCCTAAGAAGCTCCTTACTTCTGTCTGGGTTTTGGGAATAGGGAGGGTCAAAATTACCTGTATTTTTACAGGATCGACTTGAATTCCTAATAATGAAACGTAGTGGCCTAATACAATGCCTTCATTCATCATCATATGGCATTTCTCAGTACTTAAGGCAAGATGTGCTTCAATACACTGCTTAAGTACTTTTTCAAGATTCTGCAAAGCATCTTCAAAGGCAGTTCCATAAGGAGTAAATTCGTCCATAAAAATCTCTAGAGAATCATTTACCATATCAGAAAAGATACCTATGACCGCTCTCTGAAATGTCGCTGGTGCATTACATAGACCAAATGGGTGAACCCTATAAGCAAAGGTTCCCCAAGGGCTAGTAAAAGTGGTTTTATCCTGGTCCTGGGGTGCAATCCTTATCTGATTATAACCGTTAAATCCATCCAAAAAGGAAAAGAACTTCTTACCAGCTAAGTTATCTAATACCTGATCAATGAATGGTAACAGGAAATGGTCCTTTTGGGTGGCCTTATTTAGGGCTCTATAGTCTACACATACTTGCCATTTCCCATTTTTCTTGGGTACTATTACTAGCGGAGAAACCCATTCACTATCGGATATGGGGTATATAAATCTTGCATTTAACAATTTTTGAAGCTCTTCTTTTACTATTTCCCTTAGATTGGGATTCATCCTTCTTTGGGGTTGACAAACTGGACGGGATCCTTCTTTAATATAAATACAGTGAGTGCACAGTTCAGGGGAAATCCCTTTCATGTCTGTATAATCCCAAGCGAATGCCTCCTTATTTTCTTTAAGTAGCTTCATTAACTGTTTTTTTTTTATCGTCTGTTAGGTTAGGATTTATATTTAATGTTTTACCTGGTTCGATTTCGACTGTCACACTTTTGGAGGGACTGCCAGCTAGTATCTGAGATGAATTTTCAGTTTCAAGGTTGTTCTGGGATTCTGATTCTAAGATTGTAGTGAGGTGATTATGTATCTCTGAGCTAACCGAAGAAGGTTCAGAAATAAATTTGTTGATTAATTCATCTTCGGTTGAGTTTTTGAGAGTTAAAGCTTGTCCGATTGTTAAAATAGGTTGGGTTTCCTCATCCTCATAGTCTACCCATATTGAATTATCGTTATTAATCATGGGTGTGGCATGAGGGTAAAGAGTCAACTTTTTAGTTTCCTGCCCATTGGATATTGTCATTGATCCAGATCTACAGCTAATGAAAGCATCTGTTGTAGCTAACCAAGGTCTTCCTAGAATTAGTGGATGACCCCCCAACTTTGTTTTAGTTTGTAACACCACAAAGTCGACCGGGTAATTCCAAGATTCTACAGAAATTACCAGGTCTTCAATCACGCCTTCTGGTTTAATTGTAGAGTGATCAGCCAGCACTAAAATGGTTGGAGTTTCCCTGATTAAGTGTTTCAACTGCAGTAATTGTGCTATTTCAAGTGTCATAATATTTATTGCAGCACCTAGATCCACTAAAACTTTAGAGACAAAGGTTTTCCCGACCTGAACTGTTACTGTAGGGTGACCAGGGTCACCATATTTCACAGGGGGGTCTTTTTCTGTCATTAGAGCAGTCAGTTCTCCCATCACATGAACTGTGAGGGGTTCCTTGACTTTTCTTCCAGGTTTCCTGACACAAATATCCCTAACAGTTCTGGCGTAGATAGGGACATCTCTTAGTGCTTGCAATAATGGGATTTTGACATATAGATTCTGCAGTTCTCCTAAAATATTAAAAGTTGGTAGCTCAAATGTTTTACTAAGAGTCAATCTTTCAGGGAAGGGTGGTTCAGCTGTTTGGACAGTCTTGTTAGGAGATGATTCAAGAATTTCAGTATCTTTATTGGATGACTTTTCCTTTCTAGTTTCTTCTTTTTCAGAGTCAGTAATGTCATCTATGATGGGTTCAACTATCCTCTCAGAGCGTAAATGGATATCATTACATTGCATAGGAAGGCAGGTTGACTTTGAATGTCAATTACCTGCAAGGCTTTATTATTGTTTGGATTGGGGTTAGGTTGCACAGGCAGTTGGGGTCTCATTGATTGGTTATTCTGCGGAGTATTGGATGGTAAGGAAAGAGACTATTGTTGTTGAGGAAATGGTATCTGTTGGGCTGCCCAATTTGGATTCCATTGATTAAAATACGGTTGCTGGGGAGCCCAAGGATTCCATATAGTAGGATCAGGAAAAGGAAGATTTGGTTGCTGCATAAGTGGAAAATTCATTGTATTAAAGGGTGGGTACTGCATTTGGTTCATGGGTGGGTAGTTTGTTTGAAAAGGAGAATTATTATTCCAACGACTGAATGCTGTGTTAGAGCTCATACCTTGTCTTTGTGGCCATTGCCTCCTCTGTGTCATCAGGTACACTGCTTCAGCCTCTTCTTCGGTTGTCTGCAATGCTGCTTTGATTCCAGGCAGAGAGGGGCATTGCTGGGTTTCATGGTCCTTTTCGCAGATTGTGCAGATAGGTATCTTATCCAGTGGGCATTCCCTGAGTGGGTGTTTTCCTCTGCATTTAGAACAGAAAATAGCTTAAGCAGCTTCTGCTTCCGCCTGTTTCTTCTTAACCTGCAGAGCATCAATTTGTGAAGCAAAAGAACTTAGCATTTCAGTTTTAAATTCTTCCAATAATTTACCTATTTCGGCTCTTGTTGCTCCTCCACTAGCTGACTTCTGAACTCTTGAATACACATTATCCCTGCTCTTTGATCTGTTCCCCGCTCCTCTTGAGCATCTCATGTAGAGATTGATAATTTGATCAAATGATTCTTTGGAAATGTCCCCTTTTCCCAGCATGTTCAACATGTCCAAGCAGTCATCTCTTACCCCTTTCAGCAATATGGTTTTCAGAATATCTTTACTCATATTGGGGTGGTCAGACCTCTGCAGATTATACTGCAGTCTTTCCACAAAATCTTCAAAGCTCTCGTCCTCCTTCTGAACCATTTTAAACAATTCTTCCTTCCTTTCTCTTATTCGGCAGTAGTCTTGATATTTGGCCAGGAATCCCTCTTTCATCTGGTCCTAGGTGGTGATTGCCTGAGCTCCCAAGCTCATGAACCACCTCAACGCGTTCCCTTTTAGTGTTGCTAGAAACAGTTTTAGTTTCTGATTAGGACTCACATAATCATAACTTCTGCATAGTATATCGAATTCAAAGAGGAATTCATCTAGGTCTTCAGAGGATAACCCATGGAAGTTGGGTAATGCTGAGAGTGGAATGTTCTTCATAGGGGTCGTTCCTCTCGGGAGGTCCCCAATAGGGAATTCCAGGGTAGAGAGTGAGTTCTCCCCCCTTCCTTCTGTTCTGTTATCCTCCATTGGTCTTTCTCCTAAATCACTTACTTTATCTTCTGTATCTTCTGTTTCTTCAGGTTCTTCTACCAGTTCCTCAGTGTATTCCAGTACTTCCAGCTTCCTTTCAGGTCCCAGTACTTCCTCCGTCTGTCGATCCGTTGTGAGGAGTATTGGATTTGAGGTCTCCGAGAACTCGTCCTCTGTGATGTTTCGGCCTTTGAGATGATTTCGTCAATAAAAGTCTTTCTTCCTCCCTTGCCGCCTGTGAAATTAGGTTTCTTGCGTCCTCTCATGCAGCTGTTATTTTCACAAAGAAATCATTAACGCTTTTAGAAATCTTTAGTTGCCTTCCCCGGCAACGACGCCAAAATGTTGGCTAGTTGAATTGTTTATTGATTAAAAAATCAAGTACCACATTAATTGTCAACCTGGGGAGGTATTTTTATTCCAAAGGCTACCGCGTACTGTATGTACTTAATTCTAAAAGCATTAAGAGCTGTAGTATACATGATTCTTACGCTAAGTTGTCACAGTACTGATAAAATAAAAGTAATTAATTAAGATTACAAATCTGGAAAGCAAAGAGATGGATGCTCTGTTGGCAGAGGATCAGGACCCTATCCTCCAAGTGAGGACGTTCAGCACCTGCCCCTGTAATTAGATTGCTAATACACACTGCATTCTAATTCACCGGTGAAATACACTTGCACAACTTCAAGCAATTAATGAAACAGAGTACTAGCAAAACGGAAATACCAGAGGTAATGCTACAGAATCCAAATAGAGTATCAGCAGAAAGAAACTATCACACACTTACACACTTGACAGAAAAGTAAATGGGTGAATCTTGTGAGGAAGGTGGGCCCAGTCCCTCTCACAAGATTCCCCAGGACACAAAGGCTAGATTAAGTGCTCAGAACAATCTTCTATTCATCTGCCAAAAGATTCAAGTACAATAAAGTTTAGACTTGCTGATGTCTCTCAAAATCTCACTTACAGACCATTCTCCTTCTAATGTAGATGTCTCCTCTTTATAGAGGAGACATCTATTACAATAGATTATTACAGTTCATTCGGTTAACCAGTTCTATCAAAAATAAGAATTACAGAATGTTGTTACAACAGTATAATAATATATTCTTTCTTAGGTTCTGTCTGTTACACAGCTGGTAACCAACTTCGACCGTCTTCTTGGGATTCTCGCATTCCTTTGCCGTTTCCCCATGCTGTTCCTGTTTTAAGCCATGGTAACTGTGTTTTACCCACTTTAGACAGCTGCTTGATCATGCCACGTCAACGTTCTTCAAATAGTTGCCATTTGTTATTCCCAGCTGTTGCAAAATAACCCGCTTTACATGGTTGCTGTTGCTGACTGTAGCAACTGCGTAGTTGCTGCTTCTGGTGTTGCAGCAACTGCGTAGTTGTTGTTTCTAGTGTTGCAGCAACTACGTAGTTGTTGTTTCTGGTGTTACAACAACTATAAATTATAATTCATGCGGACTTAAGACAATTACTTGGCAACTTAGTCAGCTTTTCCAAAGATAAATATAAAGATACTCACGAATATGCAATGAACAATTAAACATATAGATATGCGGAAAGTTACTTCGTACCTTGGGGTGATTAAGTCATTATGTAATCAAAGCTTATAACTTATGACTGAAAAGGATAATATTATGGCAAAAATATAAGGTCAAAATTGGTCAATTCTGAGTCCTAACAATCCTCTTCCTCCTCCTCCAACCATAAAGGTAAATCATGCTCTAGGGTAGGTTGAGAAGGAGGGTATAGGAATAATTGTTTGGACATATGCCCATTCTTAATGGTCATATTCCCAGCTCTGCAGCCAATGTAAGCATCAGTTGTGGCCAACCATGGCCTCCCAAGGATGAGAGGGTAACCAGTAAACTTAGCCTTAGGCTGTTGAACTAGGAAATCTGCAGGGTACTCCCAGGAGTCAATGGAGACCATCACATCCTCCACAATTCCCTCAGGGGTGACTATGGAACGGTCTGCAAGTTGCAGAACCGTTGTGGTCTTCCTTAATGACCCTTAGAGGTTTAGCTTGAGCACGGTGTCCTTGGTCATCACATTAATGGCAGCCCCAAGATCAATCAGAGTGTGTGGGACAATGGTGCCATTGATGTGCACATCTACCACAGGGTTTCTAGGGTCTAAATATTTTGGACATATTACTTGTCCCAGCGTTAAGTCAGACAACTGCCCAATGACATTGATGGTATGGGCATCCCTTTTTCTTCTTCCTGGATGTTTGAAACACTTCTCCTTTATCAACTTATTACAAATGGGAACATCTTTGATTGCTTGGAGAAGGGGGATCTTTACACATAGATTCTTCAATTCTCCTAGAAGTTCAGTTTCTTCTGGGGTAGGCTAGAGTGGTTGGGTTAATCTCTTAGGAAAGGGTGAATTTACTTTAAGGTTGCTTTCCTCTTTTTCTTCCCCGGCCTCCCTATGTGGAGAGGGAGGTTAGTTATCAAGGAGAATTCTCCCTGATCTTAGGTTGATCTCCTGGATTTCTACAACATAAGCTAGGTATGATGTATCTCCATTGTATACTTGTTGAGCCTACCTATTGTTTGGGTTCAGATTTCGTTGGGTAGGCTTCTGGGGTTGCTTAGGTGGAGCAATGTGCAGGAGTTGTGGTTGGGTAGGTGGGGGAGGCAATAGGCCTGGAACATTGTTGAATTGGGGCCTCCACCCTTGAGGTGGGGTATTCCATTGATGTTGTGGCTAAACATAAGGTTGAAATGACTAGATGGCTAGTTGGGATTGATAATGCATAGGACCAATGAGGGGGTGTAGACCAGGAAGGATGAGCAGGGGTTCCCAAAGAACGTATAGTTGTTGTTTGGTTGGAGTTATAATATGCATGGGATGGCCTTTGCATACCCTGATGGCATGGTCTAGGCCTAGGAGGTCTCCTTTGGTTGATGTAGCAAAGTTGCTTACTGACCCCTTCAGCTCCTTGATATATAGCTTTGAGTCCAGGTAAAGAAGGGCACTTGTTTGTGGAGTGGTTTTCTTCACAGACTGAGCAAATCTTAATACAATTCAATGGACATTTGTTCCTAGGATGCCTCATGGTGCATCTAGGAAAAAAGATGGCCAAGGCTCTCTCTGCTTCCTCTAGCTTCCTTTTGATGTTCATGGTGTCCAATTGCAAGGCAAGGGTTTTCATCATGTCACTTTTGAAATCTTCCAGCATATTTCCAATTTCACCCTTGATGGATAAGTTAGAGGATGATGTACTGGCCATAGGTTGACTACCCCTACCCTTTTTCCTGGCTTCCCTAGAATGGTGTCTAAAGACAGTCTTAATATCCTCATTGGGTAATTGGTAGACATCTCCTCCTACTATCATATTTAAGGTATCCAGAAGATCTTCCCTTACTCCTCTAAGCAAGACCAACTTTAGTGACTCAAGGTAAAGTGTGCACCTGGCCCTTTTGTAACTAAGTTGGAATATTTCTTCATAGTCTTCTAGGGATTCATCCTGGCCTATGGTCATCCAAAAAATATCTTCTTTAGTGTCATTTGACCTACAATAGTCCCTATATTTTTTGTTAAAAGTCTGCTGCATCTGAGCCCAAGTTGTGATGTTATCTCTAGGTAAACCCATGAACCAGCGCAATGTTGCATCCTTGAGGGTAGATGGGAATAGTTTTAACTTATGTTCATCATTTGTATAGTCATAGGTTTGGCACATAACACAAATTCAAATAGGAAAGTGTCAAGGTCCTCTGTGGTCAGGCCATGGAAATGAGGTAGAGAAGAGGGGATTATATTCTTCATCTTGGTGTACCCATTGGTTTCCTTGATGGGGAAGGCACTCTCAATTCTTTCTCTATCTCTCCTTTCATTTTGGTTTTCAGCCATTAGTTCAGTAGGAATGGGTCCTTCCTCTTCTTCTTCTTCTGTATTTTCCTCAAATAGGTAAGGTTGCTCACCTAAAGGGTCTTCCAATTCACCATCATTGAAGAAGAGAGAAAGCTGCCTGTTGGATGCAGTGGGGGTATGTGACAAGAATTTCCCTGAAGTGTCCCTAATCCTACGAGGCATGAAATGAAAATTTTTTGGGTTGGCTTTTGTAAGATTTTGTTAAAGCTAGAAAGTACTTGTAGAATGGAAAGGAGAGTAGATAATGACAACTGAAAGAAAGAAAGAAACTAGACTACTTTTGTAGAAATAAACTAATGGAAGAAAGTTGAAGAGTAGAAGTAGAAGAAAAGAAAGTTTGGAGACTAGAAATAGAAGAGAGCAGTAATTACTTCTACTTAGACACCTCCCCGGCAACGGTGTCAAAAAGTGACGAGCCTTGGTATTGCAACAATAATGCTGCAACTCCCATGGCTACCAACTTTACTTATCAACCAAAGGTTTGTACAAACTTGGAGGTGACAATGCTATATGCACAAGTAGAAGTGAAGGTCCTGCCTATTGTCACTGTTTGTCTGGCAAGAGACCCCAAGGGTTCTATGCCAAACTTTTATAAAGTCAGAAGAAGCTTAATTATTTGATGGAAGGAGAACAAACCTACTCTAAGAGAGAGCTACTCTACTGCAGTAATGAAGAAAATAACATCAAATGCTAAGCTTACACCATAACCTAACTAACCAATTAAACATCTATGCTAAGCATAATTTCTAAATTAACACTAACCTAATGCTAATTATCAAAGTTGCAGAAGTAAAGACCAACAAAACTAGACTAAGGTGTAACAAAGAAACTTAGGCTAAAGCGGGTTTCAAGCGGAAAAAGCAACTCGGAGGCCGAAATTTGTGAAAGGAGGACATGAGGGAGCAACAATACATAAGAACCGTTGGAACAGTTGGGTGAAAGGAAAATGAATCATGGAGATTGGATCGCAGGAGGTTATGTAGATAGATGGGTGAACAGGGTTAATGAATAGAATGAACGCACACAATGAATGGTGGAGATCATGTCATGCAAGTTAAGTCAAGGGATGGATGGACAAGGCTAAGAAAAGAGATGAATGGCCAGGATCTAATCGTGGGGGTGAAGTCAAGAGATAGACGGACGAGGCTAACAGGAGCGATGGACGGATGAGATCTTATCGCACAGGTGAAGTCAAGAGATTGATGGTGAAGATCATATCACAGGGAAAAGAAACGTGCGGAAATGAGGGAGCGGGTTTCTAAGGCGTTAAGTAGTTTCTCGTGCGCCCTTCAGGTTGTAAGTAGTTTTTGGAAATTTCACACGATTAGCCTTACTGCATGACACGTAGCACGATAAAACCGCTTTTCTCGCATGCTCTCGCGAGGATAACATTCGTGCACTAATCTACGTGAGATTGCGCGATAGCCATTGTATTAGGCGGGGCTGATCAACAGTGGAGATCAACCAAGTTAGTTAGCGATCGAGTGAAGCGACACCCGTCGGATCAGGCAAGGCAAATTAACGGTGGGGGCTTAAAGCGCCTAAAGATGTGGAGGTGACGCGATGGTCATTGGATCAGGCGAAGCAGATCGACGGTGGGAACTTAAAGTTCATAAAGTGAGTGGTGGACTCCACCCGAGGCAATAGTTGGAGAAAATAGTGAATTGGATGGTGATTATGAAGGTTTGTTGGCGATTAGACGATGATGAAGCGATGCATGAGGAATGTGCTGGAGGCGGTTTCAAATGAAAATGACAGAGAGAACCGAGCGGGTGAATAAACAACTGCTTTAAACAAAGAAATCCATAGCCCATGCGAGAACCAGAGACCTATGTTTTTGGGGCTACTGAAGGGTCTCTACCTCAAGTCATGGTCCTAGAGGGAGGAGATGAGGCCGAGACACCTGTGCACAACCTGATAGTAATCTTTTCCTCTACCTAACCTGTGATTGAAAAAAAACAACAACAAATGGAAGTAAACTTAAAGCCAATGCAACTACTGAAGAAAATGAGCAGAAACAGGGAGCTATTCAAACAAATGAATAGAACCAGAAAGTTACTTAAACAAATGAATCAGAACCGGAAAACTACCTGAGCAAATGAATCAGCAAACCATGAAACTACTTAAGAAAATAAACATAACAAAACTCTTATGCTAGCAGATATGTACAATGAAGAGGAGCTTTGGCTGCTTGGGTCGGACCCTAACCCAAGAGCTTTAGCCCTCAGAGTTAACTCAGAGCTGGCTTAAACAAAACTCATTCTTATTAGAAAAACCATGGATTATAGATCAAACTGTCACAAGTCTTTGCAACTCACAAATGAAACAGAGTTTTACAATAGAAGTCTAAATCCTACTGAAGTCCTAAGCCTCTCTATTTATACAATTGAAGTCTCTAACGACTTCCTTCCCATTAGGGAGGCTTGGCTCCCAACTTAAGATAAATTGTTTTTTGTCCCTTTCCCTTGCTTGGTTGTCTTTTAGTCTTCAAAGTGATGCTTGTGTGCATTCCGAGCTGATGGTGGAATATTTGAATGGAGGGGTAGTAAATGAGGAGGATTTACCTCCTATAGTTACTTTCCCTTGTCCCATTCGAGTCTTTACAAAGGTCTTTTCCATAGTTCTTTGCTTTTATCCTTTATACCTAAATTTTTCCTTACTTTTATCCTTCATTCTTGTATTACATGCACATTATACCAGAAATCCAAATATCCAACTCTAACTCATTTCATAAACAAAATATAATCAAAAGTATGCAAAAAGTTGTGAGAATAGTTGGTTTGACTAAGCTAGGAGGTGAATTAAGGTCAATTAAGGCCCGTGTAAATACTCAATAATGAGGCTCATCATGTGGTGATGATATTATGTTTGAGGAAATTGATGGCTTCTTGTTAATTCACTTGTTTGAGAGGAATTGCTTCTATCCAATGTGTGAAATAATCGGTAGCAGTGAGAATATACCAGTGTTGCTTCAATAAGTGTGGAAAGATTTCACTAATGACAGCCAAACCCCATTGTTGAAGAGGTTCTTTTAAAATAATGGGTTGCAATGGGGCAGCTGACCTTTTGTCACATCCAACACATCTCTAACAAACTAGACATTTTCGGGCATAAGCATGAGCATGCTTGAAAAGTGTGGGCCAATAGTAACCAACCTGCGTGACATTGTGCTCAGCAGTATCACCTGCATAATGTCCAACAGTTGGTCCATCGTGAAGGTCATGTAATACCCTTTATGAATAAGGTGCTTTCATACATCTAAGCAGGACCCCATTATGATGCTTTTGAAAAAGCACTCAATGTACCAATTGATAAGATAGATATTTAAGTTGAATAACCCTATTTTATTGCATCAATAAGTGTGAGGGAAAGGTATCATGCTCAAGATATTGTCACACATCTGCATAGCAAGAGGTGGGTGTGTCAGTGGGGGTATCTTGTTCGATATTGTACTTCTCGATTTCTTGCTCCCACCAAGAAAACTCCTCTTCTAGTATATTCACCACTTATGCTGCAAGCTGGCATAGGCCATGAACTTTTATCGTGTGAACTGACTTTAACTCAAGATTGTACTCTTCCAATCTTGTCATATAGTTCGTTCTTATTCCACCTAACTCTTGTTGAAAAAACAACAATCTAACCATTAGGTGAGGCATAAATATAATAAGGTGATTTTTCAGAAGATAAGGCATGAAATGTTTCACTGCCTTGTACATTACATAAGCATGTTTATCAATGGTGGTATAATTTAACTCATGTCCTTGCAAGCCAACAGTCATGAATGATATAGATCATTCATTACCTTGATCATCCCTTTGTGTGAGAACGATTGCAAGAGAAGTATCAAAAGTGAAAATATACAACAAAAATTCTTTGTTAAAATATAGATTTTATAGTGTTGGAGCTTCAATGATTTCTTGCTTAATACACGTGAAGACATATTTTTCCCTTTTACCCCATTTATAGATTGCATCCTTCTTAATCATATCTTGTAATTGTTTCACTATTTGTGCATAGTCTAAGATGAACTTACGAAGGAAATTAATATTCCCTAGGAAGGATTTCATGGCTTTCTTGCTCACCGAAATGGGAATTTTAGTGATAGGTTCGATGTGTTCTAAGTACAGTTTAATCCCATTATTTTGAGATAATATGGCCCAAGACATTTCCCTCAAAAACTCCAAAGATAACCTTCTTAGGATTTAGAGTTATCTCGTATTTGTGACATTGCTAAAAAAATTGCCTTAGATGATGGAAGCGATTAGAACTCTTCTTCAAAAAAATTGTCACATCATCCAATGAAACCACAACACTTTGTCAAATGAAACCGCGAAATACATTGTCCATGGAGCATTGGAATGTAGCCCCTGCATTGATAAGTCCAAAAGGCATTCTTTTGAAGGCGAAAGTACCCCACTTGGTCCTTAAAGTGGTTTTATGTTTGTAGAGTCCGCTACTAGAACTTTGTTGTAGCCAGAAAAACCATCCAACGACTAGAACATTTCTGACCCCGATATTGTTTGAAGAATTTTTTCCATAGACGAAATGAGGTAGTTATCCTTATCCAATTCTCGGTTCAAATTTCGAAAATCAACACACATGTGTATTTCCTCATACTTCTTTCTTACTGGAACCAAATTAGAGACCCATGTTGAATGATGAACTTTAAATATGATCGGAGCATCCAACAATTTGCTTAGTTCTCTCTGAATGAGGGGTTCAAGCGTGGGATGAACTTTTATCAATTTCTATTGAAAAGGCTTGACCCCTTCTTTAATGGGAATCAAATGTTGGATTATTTGTGTATCGTAGGTTTTTAGGTCATCATACATCCATTTGAACGCATCTTGATATTGTTTAAAGAGGTAGATAAAAGCTTGTCACTCTTGAGGTGAGCAATAAGTATCGAGATTTACATACTTCAGATCTTCTTTTATACCAAGATTCACTTGTTCATGCGAAAGTGTGGAGTTTTTAGCTTTGCATTAACTAGCCCCTTACATTGATTTCAAAAGTCATACAACTTTTCTAATGATACCACACCCTTGGGCATGGGGTTTCTTTTGCTTTCTTGGATTGACCTCTGCAATGTTTTTTCGTTCTTGTCTTCATCAATGGTTGCATCCTTGAATACATCAATGTTTTCCATAAAGTCCAATATATTTTGGTCGTCATTAAAAACGTGAAAGTTAGTAATATTATCAAGCACAGATGGCTTATAAATCATTTCAACTGAAAATCCATCCTTTAAAGGTGAAAACCTAACAACAACATTTGTTAATGTATCAACAATGGCATTACAAATTCGAGGAACAAAAATAATGTTAAAATCTTGGAAATGTGAAATTAGATGCCATACCTCTTATTGATAATTTATGAGATTAGGTGACACACAATGTATTGTATTTCGTACCTGTTATGTAACAATTTTTTAGTCACCTATTGCTTTGAGCGCTTCAACTTTGAGGTCGATGGCTTTCTTTAGACTAATAATGAGTGTTTCATATTCAACAACATTGTTAATGCACACAAATTCCAAGCAACAAGAGATTAGATGTTTGTTTTGTTGCGGGTCTATTAAAATGTAACCAACTCCAAAACCCTCCTGCGTCTTCAAACCATCGAAATACAATGTCCAAATGTCAGCAATGCTAGAGTTATGTCCTACACTAATATTATTTACATCTATTATACAAGATTCATTTGCATCAGTTGGATTTTGAGGAAGGAATTCCAACTGTGTATCTAGTGGGACATGTGAAGGTTGTGCTAGATAACATCCATGATCTACTCCCATAAGACAATTTATAAAGATTACATCTGCAAATCCTACTAGCTCATTATGTCCCTCAAGTGGTGTCACGGTATATTTTATATAGGGCCCGCTCTCTACTTGAATCTAATTGTTTATGCCCTTATACATAAGCCATAAACGTGTCTAGTTGGTTGAGAAGTACCCTTGTATCTTGTTGGACCAATATCTACTCAAAAGTAGACCATAGGCTTTGGGAATGTCCACAATAACAATGTTTATGCACTGGTCAACTCTATGGTCTAATGATAAATGAATGATAAAAATTTTAAGTTCACCAATTGTCTGGACAAATGATCTTTCCAACCGTATGATCTATGCATCAGTATTTTCCGATTTAGCATTGATTTTCTTGGAAACAGATAATGACATGACATTCGCGGATGCACCAAAATCAATTAAAGAATTATGGACATTATAATTAAAGATTTCAAACATTAAAAGAAACGATGGTGGAGAGTGTTATAATTTAAATTGACAACATTAACTAATGAGTGGATAATATCGTGAGAGTTACTAGACATAACTTGAGAAGCAAAAGCTTCCTTACCTTACAAAGAGAGCAATGAGAGTGCTTGGATAATCAATTCTCGTTGTCCCATTATATTTGTGAGCTCAAAGATTGAAATGTTGGCACAAGATCTTTTCATGTCTTCAACAATGCTTTAATCAATACTTTCATTCTTAACGGGTTATGCTAATAGAACAGGTGGTGTTTCTTTGCTTGAAACTTCAAGAGTGGTGGACTTATTCTTATTGCTGGCGGAACTGTTCTTAGAAGGTGGAGGACTTCCTAACTTGTTCTGCGAATTCTGAGCTAAATTAGAAGGTGGTAGAATTCTTCTCAATAGTTGCTTCTTGAACTCCTACTAAGAAATAAGCCCTTTGCTCCTCAAATTATAACGACTAGTTGGTTGTTGAGGAGGAGCTTCACTCGTTGATGGTTAGTCAGTACTTTTCTTATCAACGTTGTATATAATACCAAACATATTCATTGTGTGTCCAACACCTGAACTTTCTTCGGTCACGGTAGGTTCACTCGCTTCTTCACTCTGCTCAAATTGTTCCTTTGCTAATAATGTGTCTACACGATTAGCCATCATAGTGTTCATATTATGATTCCAATGTGGGCATGTTTTTTCTAAATGCTTCTCCTGGTGGAAAGTACAAAAGTTATCCATGCTCAAACTTTCGACATTGAACATCATGTTAGAACTCTGAGCAGATTTAGCCAGTTATGAGTTGTTATTCTTTTTAAAAAAGTGTGGCTGCAAAGACTTGTTGTTGGTGGTGGATGTCTCACTTGACCTCCTCTTCAATTTTGATACTTCATTCGTGAGAAACTTCAAAGACTTGGTCAAGATTTCCATATCAAAAGAATCCTTCTCTCTAATCTTAATGGACAAGGCTTCAGTTTTCTTACTAGTTTCCTTAGAGTCTTTATAATCATCAAGACCCTTAATGGCTCCAATTGTTTGCAATTCCTTTTCCATAACAATAGCTTTTGTAAACTTTAAGACCAAAGTATCCTTTGCATCTCTTTTGACAAACACATAATTGTTAGTTGGCAAGGCAATTGTATAATAGTATTTTGTGATAGAATCGTGGAGTTGCACATTTGTCGGGAACTTGTTCAACAAATGGGTAAATCTTTGATTAAAATATTTTACCTTTTCCTTGTACCCCGTCTTAAGACTACTGATTTATTTTAACAACATGGTGGGAATTTTATCATTAGCAATTTTTTCCAAAAATAACTTCTTAAACTCCCTCAAACTATGGATTGAATTAGTCAGAAGAATATGATACCATACCGATGCTCTACCTACTAGAGTGTACAAAAAAATTCTACAAGCAATGTCATCAAAAAGTACCTCAAGCATTTGCAAATGCATATAGAAATCATCGATATGATCTTCCACCTATGCCCTTTTATCAGGATCAGACTTTGAAAGAAACATTTCCGAGTGTTTTTGCATGCAATGAAGATTACCCAAAAGAGCGAGAGGCCTGTCTAGTCAATTTAACGTCTTAAATTGCTCTACATAAATTATCAATCCGGGTATCGTAAACTGATGAAGTGTGGTGCACCATATGTGCTTAGTTAACCTTTTTCTTACTTTGTTGTTTTATAGATTTTATTTCGTTTTGGGGTTTTGTTCTTGTTGATCTCCTAAAGTATCTAATGCAAATGGAAATCCTATTCTAAGGTCTTAAGAATACTTTTAAAGGTCAAGTATGGATGTAGATTTCAAGACAAGGTCTATGTCCCTAATGGTAACTTCCAAAACTTAGCACTTCAAAAGATCTTCAAACATGTTATTGATGGAATTAGTACTTAAACAAAAGTGTAAGTATGCAGCTACTTTAATCAAGCAAAAGATGAAATACTGATCATGAAATCACTATCCCTGCTGATGTCTAAATACAAGAGAAATGAATTAAGCTACTGCACTCAAAGAAATCCAAAAATTGCAAGTAAAGTAAAGTTAAAATCAAATTACATCAACTCATATTCTGACCCCTCGCCATTAGTCTCGCTATGGTTTTCGGAGGTAATCATAAAAAACTTGAGCAATCTGATATCTATTTGCAGAAAAGTAAACTTAAAATCAAATTACAACAACTCATATTCTAACCCCTCGCCATTAGTCTCGTTATGGCTTTCGGAGGTAATCATAAACAACTTGAGCAATCTGATACCTATTTGCAAAAAAGTAAAACTAATATCAAATTACACATTCATATTTCAATCCCTCACCATTAGTCTCGTTATGGCTTTCGGAGGTAATCATCAATGAAATGAGCAATCCAATATCTAATTGCAGAAAAGTAAACTAAAATCAAATCACAACATTCATATTTCGATCCCTCGCCAGTTAGTCTCTCTATGGCTTTCGGAGGTAACTGTCAATGACATGAGTGAGTTGATTTCTAAACTAACTTAACAAATCAAATGAACAAGACTGAAATCAAAGCATAACTAAAATTGAAAAGCTAAAAAAACAAGGTCAACAGAGAGGCAAATCTCATGCCACTATTTGATGCAAAAACATGTAAAGAAAAACTAATCTACAATCAACTAGTTGAACACACTCACATGAATTAAAATTGCATGAATGAAAAATCTAATTTATCAAACTTGAAAGCAATCAAATGACATAATGAAATCAAAGCAAAATTACAAAATGAAATCTACTCTACCTTACATTCTAATGTGCTCCATGACATCTACTTCACATCTCCTTCCATGTTGAGAACATCAAAGCTTTATTCAAATTCTTCAAAATCACAAAGTACAACAAATCTCTCCAAAGTTTTCAAAATCCATCAAGGAATAACTACAAACTCCAAGCTAAAGAACTAAAGCCAAGCCAAGCTAGCTAACAAATGAAGGAGAGAGATCTCCTATATATACAAAAAGATGAGAAGCCATCTCATTAATGAGAGTCCATGAATCTCTCCCTCTACCTCTAGAGTCCTAATCAAAATAGGAACTGATAAGACACATGTCTTCTTAGAGTTACAATACAATTAGGAGATGTGACACATATCCTCATGATCCCATGATTTTTTCCACTCAAATTCGAATTTCGCCTTAGAGTGCCACAGAAGAGTCTTCTAGAAGCCTCCTTTCAACTTACACGTCAACAATCACAACCCATTTGTTAGGTATAAGCATATGCACATTATTTTCTAATTTTTAACCACAAATTCACTCAAAAGGCTTAGAATTAATAAAGATTGGAAAAACATAAATGTGGGCCAATGATAATGAAAGTGGGATGAATGTGGTGACATAGTGGTGAAATGGAGGTGATATAATGGACATAATAGTGAAATTGTAATGGAAATGAATGACATTTTCAAGACTCAACATACCCCCCAACTGAAGCTATTGCATGTCTTCATGCAATATATATTACATTAACTCTTTTGATGCTTGAGCTTTGGCTTAACTTTGCATGATATCATTTGATAACTTCATATTTTTGCAAAGTGTTTTACTTAAATTACAACATGGTTGGTTCTTGTGTTACAACCATTTTTTTATTTTGTTTCCTTCTATTTTGATCTTTGAACTTTGCATAATGATATTTTGATTATTGTTGCAAAGTATATTTTTATTGGATTGCATGATGGTTGGTTCTTGTGTGACAACCATGATTTTGTTTGTATCCAATTTATCCTTTAAGCACTTTTTCAAAAGCCATTGTATGCGCATAATAGCAATGTAATAATTAATATATGTTGGAAGTATTGTGGGCTTCTGAGTATGATAGGACACTGGCAATATGAAGATGAATGTATTCCCCCCCCCCAACTGATGGTATTGGCAATTTTATGAAATGAGGAAGAGAAATATTTTTCCAACAATTATAATTCTAGCTTTTTATGGAATTCTATGGTCAAAAGTTAGAAAATGAAGTACCTTCACTTACCCTTTGGAATGGATGAGTTGTATGTGTGGTGGCTGAAAAATTCTGATCATATTCTTCTTCAAGTGGCTGAACAAGAGGAGTCATGGATAGAGAGATAAGGTGACTTTTTATTGCTTCTACTAAAACTTGCTGAATCTGCTCCAAACTGCTGAAAATAATAGTCTTCATGTCTTCAAAACTCATTGGCACAATTCCTGCTATGTGAAAAGATGTTATGATGTCGAACATAGTAGGAAATTGTTGGCTTAGTGGCTATTAATGGATGCCACTAGTCAACACGAGAACTCTCACCATTGATGACAATGAGAGTCGAGATGCCCAAACACATCTTGCTAGGTACGAATGAATTTGTCGATGTCGATTCACCTAGAAGATCTGATGAACAAGGGACATTAATGTATTCCCATTGTTTGTCAGCATGAGGACTTGCCATTCAGGCATGCAAGCCTCAAGGTGTTTTTACAAAGAACTTAGACTCAAAGGACTATGGACTCAATAATTTGCATTGAAGCAGGGCTTATTTGCGGAATGAAAATGACAGGAAATGAAAGATGAAAATGGAAGATGGTAATGGAGAGCAGAAATGACAATGGACAATAAGCATGTGAATGAGCCTCTTGCTTTTATTTGTGGATTATGAATGGATAAAAAGAGATAGAAAGTGTATATGAATGTAAATGGAAAGTATGAAGTGAAATGAGGTGAGTGGTTTATTATGAGGTATGGATGTGATGGAGACAATAGTATCTGAAAGTTTTTCAAGTGTTTGGATCTGATTTTGCATCAACATATTTCCTCTTTGTTGCTGATCATCCTCTTATGAAACAAATTGGTCTCTTAGAGAGACACCATTTTCTTGTAGTCATTTGTCCTTCCTCCTGGAACCTGCAAAAAAAACTAATACTTCTTCTGCAATGGAATGTAAAATTATCAAAGGAGAGAGGTGATCAATCTCTCTAGTTATGATATTTACACACAAAACTAAGAATTTGTATTAATGAAACAAGTCTTCAAAAGAAAAATCAAAAGAATTTATACTTGCTTTGAAATTGGTGCCCCAAGTTGAATGTTGCTTCTTTTCAGCAATTTATTTCATTATTTTCCATTTCAAATTCTAATGATGGATTTCTTATTGTGTAGATCTTGTTGAGACCTTTCCAATGGTACTTAAATCATCAAAATCTGATTTCGTATGAAAAAGTTAGGCTGATTTGAACAATGAGGTTTTTTTCAGTCTGCAGACTTGGACTTCAACTGCAGAATGTGCACAGTTTCTGTAGCTAAAAATCTTGAATACAAAGTTAGCCACTCATCTTTCATCGTCAGTCCAAAATTAATCAATACCTTCAGAAAAGTGAGCAAATAACTTATTCATTTCATTTATTCAAAATTATTATTTTTTCTTGACATGCAGCGACTTAGTGTGGCGACTCAGTGTGGCGACTTAGTGATAACACACACTTTGACTTCCCTTTGACCAAGGTCTTTTTCATCAAATTGGATCAAATGAATAGGACACCATCCATGTACTGACATTCCCCCAGCTACCCATGTGGCTTGTTTTGCTTGATGACACCTGCAACCTAGAGTTTAATAAAAACAACTGCGGAAAGTTGAATCAGCTGCGGAAAGTGGCTGAAACAGTTAACCATCAGTTTTACACCTATTTTGGATACTTGTGTCGTGCATAGATTTTTATCTCTTCCGCACTTTCTTGTGGAGTTTCTGCAACCTTAAAAGAAAGTGATTCATCTTTAAAAAGGAGATTTTTATTTGAAACAAAACCAACCAAAATGATATTGATCCCTTCTCTTAACTGAAAATGCAAGTGTTACTACACAATAAGCCTCGGGCTTCCCATACAAATAGCAGATAAATTCTGATAAATAATCAAGGATACCAAGGTCATGCTTGATAATAATATCGTTGTCTAGCCTGAGCAAGGACTGGACTTATTTGTGCAGTTTCATGCTGCAATAATACGCTATTTTGAATCCAGGTATGCATATACTGCCCATAACACATGTTTAAGACAACTCCCAGGAATATTAGATGACAATTCTAAAAAATAACAACACCAACTACCTGAATGGGATTCATTCCACTCTGTGGCATACGTAAAGTAGCCAACTCCCATAAGATCACACCAAATCTAAAACTCTGGAGCGTGGAAATAAAGAAAAGAGTTATGTGATTTTTGTTTTCTATTTTTTATTTTTTTGAATACATATAATCAGCCATAACTGATGTATGAGTCAGGAGAGATTGAATTCTACTCCATGCCATGTCTACTAATCGGCTGTGAAGAGCTGTACCCAACCAGATCACGTAATGGAGTTAACACTAAACAGAGTCGTATTCAATTAGAACTATTGTTAACAGGTGTGTGATGAAGTATGGTTTCATTAAGGATGGGAGACATATAACCAGGAGTTGAATGCCACCGCACAGTTGATACCCAAATTGGAATTGCCTACCCCAGATAGCCAAATTAAATCAAACATCAAACTATCAGTTTATCAATTGAAATTCCGTTTTTTTCTCTCACGGCAGGCAAAATGCGCTCCAAAGAACTGAATATTTCTCTCAAACCACCACAAATTTCTTAAAACGGTTTATGGGTTCTTTAACTGACGCTGCTGGAGAAAAAAACCCATGTTTTATGTTTTCCAGATTCATCTTTGTTTGGCCAAATTGTGCGTGTGAAGTTTGACATTTTTTCAGCTATTACGCTTTTTTTTGTCTGTCAAGTGTATTACACAAATACGATGACAGGGTTGAAGAATTGGGGCAATGTATTTGGAATGCACATAACCTTAATCAATCTGCAGTGGCTGAAACCTTCAACGATTCATGAAAACCTTTACTTAGTTTTTAATACAAGTGATTCCATACTGACCCAAAACCTGTTCAATAACAGCGTTGTCTGTTAGAGAAATCCTCTGCGTGTTTATCTTTCTATTCATGTAAATCAGCGCTCTACTATTCTTCAAAATAGCCATAAGTCTCATATGTTTCACTCCTTTGCAACATATTCACAGTTGCTTTGTTCATTTTCAAGAATACTCCATTGAAGATCTGCCTCAAACGCAGTAGCTGTAAGATGAATAATGAAAAGCGACTTGGCTTCTAGAGTCTCCTTTCGTTCACAATTTTGTTGCAAAAGTCCTGCACCATAAATACCTACAAACTAATCGGTATACAAGGAAGGTCACTGATTTTCTCATAAATGTTGGCAAACATCTCCATATAGTTATGGTCTCAATTGGGATGTTCCAGCAAGATGAAGGGATAGAAGAAATGATTGAGATGAGAGATAGCAGTTGTAATAATGCTGATGATACTTCAACAATGGATGGAATATGGATGAGTGTTGAAGATTTTTACTAACATTGACCTGCTACCGCTAATTACAAGAGTCAAGCAGACAACTAGAGAAGGCTTTTGCAGAGATTTTTTATTTTTATTTTTTTGAGGCCACAGTGAAAGCTAGGATTGAGGATAACCTTTGATTGTTTTTCATCTTTTTTTTCTCAGAAATTGTAAATTCTTATAAAAATGATTAATGATTTTCAATTTCAGGAAACAAAGTTTTCAAAGAAAACATGTTAAAAACAAGACTTTCACTGGGGTCTTAGGCTGATTTTTTTATTGATCTGAACTGGGTGAGTAGGATAGGATTCATGTCGGGACAATTCTGGAGATGCCCATGTGGTCAGTTTCTCCATTAGACGCCTGTAACTTGTTAAACCTTGAAATCAGCTGCGGAATTCTCAACTAGCTGCGGAATCAGGGCACATTCCGCAGCTAAGTTGCAAAACCTTATTAAAACAGGATACAGTGTTTTGAGGACCACTACAAACCATAACCAGTCAATTTTGAACAATTTGAACCTATCAAAGCAGTGGGGTTTCATTTTTTTTTTATTTGAATCAATTGAAATGATGAAATTTATTTTGTCTCCTCTTTTTTTTTTAGCATAACAATTCTTCTTCTAATCCTCCAGATCACACAAAGCGCAAGAGGAGAGCATACTCAAGAATTATTAATTAATTAATTTATTAATTAATTTATTTTATTTTATTTTATTTATTTTTTATTTATTTATTTATTTTTTTAACAATCTTTTTTTTATCCTCCAAATCACACAAAGTGTGGGAGGAGAGCATACTCAAGAATTTTTATTTTTTTTAGATGTAAAAAATAAGGTCTCCTAATTACACTTCCTCAGCAACGGCGCCAAAAATGTCTAGTCAATTTAACATCTTAAATTGCTCTACATAAATTATCAATCCGGGTATCGTAAACTGATGAAGTGTGGTGCACCATATGTGCTTAAGTTTAACCTTTTTCTTACTTCATTGTTTTATAGATTTTATTTCGTTTTGGGGTTTTGTTTTTGTTGGTTTCCTAAAGTATCTAATGCAAATGGAAATATTATTCTAAGGTCTTAAGAATACTTTTAAAAGTCAAGTATGGATGTAGATTTCAAGACAAAGTCTATGTCCCTAATGGTAACTTCCAAAACTTAGCACTTCAAAAGATCTTAAAACATGTTATTGATGGAATTATTACTTAAACAAAAGTGTAAGTATGCAGCTACTTTAATCAAGCAAAAGATGAAATATTGATCATGAAATTACTATCCCTGCTGCTGTTTAAATACAAGAGAAATGAATTAAGCTACTGCACTCAAAGAAATCAAAAAATTGCAAGTAAAGTAAAGCTAAAATCAAATTACATCAACTCATATTCTGACCCCTCGCCATTAGTCTCGCTATGGTTTTCGGAGGTAATCATAAACAACTTGAGCAATCTGATATCTATTTGCAGAAAAGTAAACTTAAAATCAAATTACATCAACTCATATTCTGACCCCTCGCCATTAGTCTCGCTATGGCTTTCGGAGGTAATCATAAACAACTTGAGCAATCTGATATCTATTTGCAAAAAAGTAAAACTAATGTCAAATTACACATTCATATTTCAATCCCTCACCATTAGTCTCACTATGGCTTTCGGAGGTAACCGTCAATGAAAAGAGCAATCCAATATCTAATTGCAGAAAAGTAAACTAAAATCAAATCACAACATTCATATTTCGATCCATTGCCAGTTAGTCTCGCTATGGCTTTCGGAGATAACCATCAATGACATGAGTGAGTTGATTTCTAAACTAACTTAACAAAGCAAATGAACAAGACTGAAATCAAAGCATAACTAAAATTGAAAAGCTAAAAAAACAAGGTCAACAGAGAGGCAAATCTCATGTCACTATTTGATGCAAAAACATGTAAAGAAAAACTAATCTACAATCAACCAGTTGAACACACTTACATGAATTAAAATTGCATGAATGGAAAATCTAATCTATCAAACTTGAAAGCAATCAAATGACATAATGAAATCAAAGAAAAATTAAAAAATGAAATCTACTCTACCTTACATTCTAATATTCTCCATGACATCTACTTCACATCTCCTTCCATGTTGAGAACATCAAAGCTTTATTCAAATTCTTCAAAATTACAAAGTACAATAAATCTCTCCAAAGCTTTCAAAAGCCATCAAGGAAGAACTACAAACTTCAAGCTAAGCTAAGACTCAGAAGATAAGCTCTAAACTCTAAGCTCTAAGCTAACAAGCTAAGATTAACAAATGAAAGAGAAAGATCTCCTATTTATACAAAAAGATGAAAATCCATCTCATTAATGAGAGTCCATGATCTCTCCCTCTACCTCTAGAGTCCTAATCAAAATAGGAACTGATAAGACACATGTCTTTTTAGAGTTACAATACATTAGGAGATGTGACACATATCCTCATGATCCCATGATTCTTTCCACTCAAATTCGAATTTGGCCTTAGAGTGCCACATAAGGGTCTTCTAGAAGCCTCCTTTCAACCTACACATGTCAACAATCTCAATCCACTTGTTAGGTATAAGCATATGCACATTATTTCCTAATTTTTAACCACAAATTCACTTAAAAGGCTTAGAATTAATAAAAATTGGAAAAACATAAATGTGGCCCAATGATAATGAAAGTGGGATGAATGTGATGACATAGTAGTGAAATGGAGGTGATATAATGGACATAATAGTGAAAGTGTAATGGAAATGAATGACATTTTCAAGACTCAACATACCCCCCAACTGAAGCTATTGCATGTCCTCATGCAATATATATTACATTCACTCTTTTGATTCTTGAGCTTTGGCTTAACTTTGCATGATTTCATTTGATAACTTCATATTTCTGCAAAGTGTTTTACTTGAATTGCAGCATGGTTGGTTCCTGTGTTACAACCATTTTTTTTTTGTTGTTGCCTTCTATTTTGATCTTTGAACTTTGTATAATGATATTTTATTATTGTTGCAAAGTATATCTTTATTAGATTGCATGATGGTTGGTTCTTATGTGACAACCATGATTTTGTTTGTATCCAATTTATCCTTTAAGCAATTTTTTTTGAAAAGTCATTGTATGCTCATAATAGCAATGTAATAATTAATATATGTTGGAAGTATGTGGGCTCCTGAATATGATATGGACATGGCAAGATATGAATATGAATGTATTCCCCCCCATCTGATGGTATTGGCAATTTTATGAAATGAGGAAGAGAAATGTTTTTCCAACAATTATCATTCTAGCTTTTTATGGAATTCTATGGTCAAAAGTTAGAAAATGACGTACCTTCACTTAGTCTTTGGAATGGATGAGTTGTATGTGTGGTGGCTGCAAAATTCTGATCATATTCTTCTTCAAGTGGCTGAACAAGAGGAGTCATGGATAAAGAGATAAGATGACTTTTTATTACTTCTACTAAAACTTGTTGAATCTACTCCAAAATGTTGAAAATAATAGTCTTCATGTCTTCAAAACTCATTGGCACAATTCCTACTATGTGAAAAGATGTTCTGATGTCGAACATAGTAGGAAATGGTTGGCTTAGTGGCCATTAATGGATGCCACTAGTCAACACGAGAACTCTCACCATTGGTGACAATGAGAGTCAAGATGCCCAAACACGTCTTGCTAGGTACGAATGAATTTGTTAATGTTGAGTCACCTAGAAGATCTGATGAAAAAGGGACATTAATGTATTCCCATTATTTGTCAGCATGAGGACTGTTACACAGTAATTTGTCACTGTCTTCTTGTCAGTCTCCCTACTGTGTCATGAGACCAAATTAATCATGCTCATGCTCTCTAATATGTCCAAATGACCCACTTTGCCAAAGTTTCCTCTATCATCGCGACTGTTGTAAAAATAAATGCGCTGATGAGCGCTCCTAAACAGACTCAATGCGCTGCCAGCGCAAAAACACACAACTTTCCCGTGGAAGTACTCAGGAGATCATCTTACAACCCAAATGCTCGTGCCGCTCAGCACTACAGCATAGTTGAGGACTTAGCTCAGGCTCTGTCGGCTATGTCTGCCTTAGAAGTTCTCCAAAGCTGCCCCCCTCAGAGGAAGTCCCTGCTATCAGCCATCGGTGGCATTGACCCGACAAGTTCGGGTCTGATTACCTTTGATCTCGAGAGCCATGTCCCAAGGCTGCCTCATCAGATCGCTTTTCTTATACAAGTCATCATCAATTCAAAAATGATCCATCGTACAGTCATTGATGAGGGCGCGTCAACTTGCATCATGTCTATTGCTTATTGGAAAGCGATCGGGTCTCTGACTCTGAGCCAGTCTCCTATGACATTGGAAGCTTTCGATGGGAGAGAATCTCGTCCCTATGGTATTCTTCAACGATTGAAAATTACTTTAGAAGGAAAAACCATTGAAGTAGAAGTTGAGGTCGTTGACGCAAATCTTACTTACAACCTCCTTCTGGGCCAGAGTTGGATGTATGCCATGCGTGCCGTGGCTTCATCCCTCTTCTGTGTCATTCGTTTCCCTCACCAAGGGAAAATTGTCATGGTAGACCAGCTCTCCTTCTTCGCTTCTTCTTCTGAAGGAAATGTGCCTTTCGTGGAGCATACATCCATCCCTTTTGGGAGTGTGGGAGTTGGGCTCTTCAAAGATCCCGCCCTCATGGGTGTTTTCTCCCTCCCACCTCCCAACCTCGCCTCTATCAATATGATTTCGGTTTGTTCTGATCCAGGGGTCCTTCCCCCCATTGACCAGATAGAATCATGGGGCGAGGAGATGCCATTGAGTCCCGCCGAGCTCAACTACATTGAAATCGCTGTTGTATCGGCTCCTCCTGCTGAACCCGCTTCTTTAAGCGGAGCTCTTGACTCATACGACTATTCCCCCTGGTTTGGAGAATGCGCCTCCTCGGATCTATTAAAGGAAATATTTCCTTCTGACGAAGCCATCATAGGGACCATGTCTCTCGAGGAACCTCTGTGGTCCCATCTTCACCACCGTTCCTCGTTTCTCCCTACCCTCTGGGAAACGTTGGATTGTCTCGAGCGGTTTGCTCCGTGTCTCCCTTCGCAACCTCTTCAGACGCCTATTCAGTTCTATCAAGTATTGTCTGAAGGGAATTTGGGGAACATTACCCAGACCCAACCTATCGACATCTCTGTCAAACCAGGGATTGTCGAGAACATCTATATAGGAGTCACTTTCACTCCTGAGGAGATTCAAATCTACATAGCGCTTTTTCGCGAGTTCCGTGACATCTTTGCATGGTCTTATGAAGAGATGCCCGACATTGATCCAAACATTGTAGTGCATGAGATACCTACGTATCTAGGAGCCAAACCTGTTTGTCAGCGTTTACGCCCTGTGCACCCCCGTAAGGTCGCAGCTATCAAAGTAGAAGTTGAAAAATTTCTTAAAGCTGGTTTTATTTACCCTATCCCACTCACAGATTGGGTCTCAAACATTGTCCCTGTGGATAAAAAGAAGGGTACTATTCATGTCTGTGTTGATTATCGCGATATTAACCGAGCCTGCCCGAAAGATAACTACCCCACACCTTTCATTGACCAACTCATTGATGAGTGTGCGGGGAGTGAAATATATTCATTTATGGATGGCTTTTCTAGCTACAACCAGATTAATATCGCGCACGCTGATCAACACAAGACGGCCTTTATCTGTCCGTGGGGTACTTTCGCTTACAAAAAGCTCCCTTTCGGTCTTAAGAATGCCGGTGCCACTTTTCAACGTGTGATGTCTTATGCCTTTCATGATATCTGACACATCATACAGCCTTATTTGGATGACCTCCCCGCTCATTCGGCTAAGCGCCCAGACCACCCGTCACATCTTCGCGAGATTTTTCTCCGCTGTCGACACTACAATATCTGACTTAATCCGCATAAATGTGTCTTCTGCGTAGAATCTGGCCGACTTCTCGAGTTTATCGTCTCCCGAGAGGGCATCCGCCTGGATCCCCTTAAAGTCGAAGCCATTTTGAATCTTCCTCCCCCTGCTTCTTTGCGGCAACTGCAGAGTCTGTAGGGTAAAGCTAATTTCTTACGACAATTTATCCCGAATTATGCCGAAGTGGCAAAAGGTTTCACGTGGTTACTCAAGCGCGACACCCCATTTCGATGGGATGCCATAGCTGAGGAGTCTTTTGCACATCTTAAAACTCTTCTAGTTTCCACCCCTTTGTTGCGGCCCCCGAATTATCATCGCGATTATACGTTGTATTTGGCCGCTGCTGATACCACCATTGGTATGGTTCTAGTCTAGGATGACGACGATGGCATCGAACATGTTATTTACTACCTTAGCCGCAACTTGTTAGATCCGGAAACTCGATATGCTTATGTCGAGAAGTTGGCCGTCGCTGCTATTTGTGTTGTTCAACGATTCCGTCACTATATCTTGTTGCGTACTACGACAGTGATCTCCGATTGCAACCCCATGACCTATATTCTGTCACGACAATTGCTGGGGGGAAAATACTCAAAGTGGATAGTCATCCTCCAAGAGTTTTACTTGGAATTTACTGCTACCAAGTCTAAGAAATCACTTGTCTTCATCGAGCTGTTGTGTTCGTTGCCATCCCTTGCTGCCTCCTCTCACTTAGAGGATTCCATTCCAGACGAAACTCTCTTCCTCATCAGCACCCTTGATCCCTGGTACAGGGATATTATTGTCTATCTGCAGACGTCCTCCTTCCATCCCGAGACCTCTAAGGATGCTCGTCGATGGATTTGACACCAAGCCCAACCATATCTCATCGTTGGGGACACCTTGTACCGTCTCGATGTTGATTCTGTTCTTCGCCGATGCTTGACCTTCGAAGAAGTAGAGAGAGTTCTGAATGACTGCCACTCTCGTGCTTGTGGTGATCACATGTCTGGATATGCCACTACACAGAAAATCCTCTGTGCTGGCTATTTCTGGCCCTCCATTTTCAAGGATTGCATTCTTGTTGTCCGTTCATGTCATGAGTGCCAGATTTACCAACGGAAGATGCGTGCGCCCCCTACTCCGCTGCACCCCGTTGTAGCTGTCGGCCCCTTTGCCAAGTGGGGCATCGATTATGTGACCTGTAACCCTCGCTCGGCCGGGGGGCATGGGTACATCATCGTTGTTGTTGATTATTTCACGAAATGGGCCGAGGTGATGCCTACATTTTCAGAAGACGGTCACACCGCGACGCAGTTCTTGTTCAATCATGTTATTTCGCGGTTCGGAGTACCCCAAGCCATTGTCACCAATCACGGAAAACATTTTCGTAATCACATGATGACCAAGTTAACAACCCAGTTGGGCCTTAGGCATGATAGTTCGACCCCGTACTATCCTCAGGCAAACGGTCGAGTGGAAGCCGTAAACAAGGTTTTGGTCACGATGCTTCAAAGAACTGTTGGCATGCATAAGTCCAATTGGCATCTGATGTTGTTCTCCGCTTTTTGGGCCTACCGTACCTCCGTGAAGGATGCCACCGATTTCACTCCTTTTCAGTTAGTTTACGAACTGGAGGTGACCCTTCCTATTGAGTGTGAGATCCCTTCATTAAAGATAGCCGTCGAGTTACTCCCTGATACCACTCCGGTAGAAGAGTGACTTCTTTACTTATAACAGCTGGATGAGACTCGTCGTCTAGCCTCCCTAGCTATTGAAGCTCAGAAGAAGCGAGTGAAAACTCACTTCGATAACGCTGTTAACCCCCGCTCTTTCATTGAGGGAGACCTAGTACTGCTCTATGATCAAGCTAACGATAAGCTGGGGGTAGGAAAACTCAAGCCTATGTGGCATGGGCCCTATATTGTGAAAAGAGTTTTACAAGAAGGTGCCTATGAGCGTATAGATTATGAAGGTAATCCCCTGGATAGGCCCCAAAATGGGCTTTATCTCAAAAAATATTATGCATGAGTCTAGGCATTCTCTCTTTTTGTACATACGTGTACTTTCAGCAGTGTGTTGTGTGTGCATGTTTGTTTAGTTTTTATTTTGGTATGTCGGCATGATTGCTGCTTATTGTGTCTTTTGCTTCTTGAATAGATGTCTGGATCGCCTTACGTTGGTTTCGCTGATGGTGCTTCCCGCAATACTCGCAACTTGTCATCTGCGGCATGGGTGATCTATGATCATCATGGTGAGTTAGTAGATATTCAAGGAGTTTTTCTGGGTTGTACGACGAACAATGTTGTTGAATATAGTGTTGTGATTGAATTATTAGCTGAGGCAATTAACCTCGGCATTCGCACATTGGTTGTAAACTTGGATTCTCAAATTGTAGTCCACCAACTCAACGGACGTTATTCCGTCAGAGATCATCGGATTTTAAGGTTGTATTTACATGTTAAGTTATTAGAAAGGGATTTTGATTTCATTACTTATCAACATATTCCAAGACGACTTAATACGTTAACCGATGCATTAGCTAATTATGTATTGGACAGACATTTGCATAATATGTGAATCAACATAATACAAGAAGCATAAAATACAATAGACCATAAAAACATATGTTTATATATATCGTGTGGTGCACCTAGGCACTCAAAAAATAAGTGTACATGTCTAGATAGGGCCTGTGTTCTCTGTACATCTGAGACACATGTCTCTCAAAAAATCATTAGTAGGGAATAAAGACCTAGATATATACTGTGGTGGGTTGTGCTCCCTATAAGTCACAGCCACCTGCTTCAAAAGGCAGTGCAACCTAGGTTCTACCCCCACTGTATGGATCTGAGATGCTATGGGGACCTCCTCTATCCCCTGGTAGTCTTGTATCCCAATCAGCAAGCCCTCGAGGTTCCGCATCACGGTCTCCATCGTGTCATCTCCCGGAGGAGCCATGGCTAGAGCTCTAATGCCCTGTGCATCCCTCCGCGCCTCCGGGGCCAAGCCAAGGGGTCTCGCTGGTCCGACATCTGAATACCATAGCGTTTGTCATTAAGACATGTACATGAAAAAATAAAAAACATCATAAAAATAAAAAATCAAAAAATGAGATCAAGTGTCTTACCACCATCATCCCACTACTCTCTAGCAGGCAGCGACATGTCTGGATCTCCACGGAAGTCTATCCCGACATATGGCCAGTCCTCCACAAAAATAGTCTGCCTCTCCAACCACTCTCGGAAGTATACTCCCCATGCCACTGGTCGACCGCCACCTCCTCGTGGCATGACTTGGCCCCATCGTGTGGCCCTCGTCTCTCGAGGGCCTCTAGGTGGGTCCAGGACCATATCCTGTAGCTGTAATGCCGGCACCCACTCCAGCATGAGTGGGACTAAGATCGACCTGTAACCAAACTGCTTCGACTCACCTCAATGGTAGTTGGTCATTTGTCTCTTCATGCTCGTTGTTACTACTGCTGCCCAGTTGAATATGGTTGGGTTCAAACATTCGAGAGCCAATCAGAGATGGGCCTTTGAGGCCTCGTGATTGGCCAAGGAGCCCGCTACCCGAGTCACCATGAAGAGTATGGTTCGAAGGACGATGTCCTCCACCGTAGGAATTGCCACCTTCCCACTCTGTGTCTTGCGTGCCCGTGGGCACAACTGGGCCATCAACATGTCTAGAGTATCACCGCTGGGTCGCTGCCCCTCCAGAATAGGCATCTCACCTCGGCGTGACAACCCGGTCAAGAAATAGATATCAGTATAATCAAACTCGATATCGTGGCCTCGGATCACAAATTTCCCATCAATGGGATTCCAGGCCCTGATTAAGAAATCCAGAAGGTCAGGCTGTGCTCACAGGCGTGGGGTTAGGAAGAATTTGAGCAACCTGCACACCCGCATTGCATTTCGACACCCAGCATCGGCAAAAGCCGCTATATCCTCATTATCATGAGCGCGTTCTTGCCAAACAAATGCCATTATACCTTGCATAGTCAAAAAATCTCATTAGGGCCCTATTCATAAAATTTCACACGTCCATTTATTAAAAATTTTGTTGCACGGAATTAGCGCGACTGTTTTTAAAACAGTCACGCTGATAATGGCGCCCTGTGTTGAATTTTACCAGGTCAGCGCGGAAGCACATCAGTTTTCCGCGCTGATGCGAGAGTGGTTAGTGGAAATATTTCTCAATCACCGCAGACTCGAAAGGGAAATCCGCGCTGACCGAGAGCGGAATGAGCTTCAAAAAATCCGCCCAAACCACCACTTCCCACCGTTAGAATGCAGTAAAAGGCTTCAAAATGGAGCGTGAGGAGAGATGAACCTACCTGGTACAAGCTGCAGGACCTTCGATCCTCGTACGGGGTGGAATTTGGCTCGCCAACCTCACAGCTCCAAAGCTCCAAATGGTAACAATGGTAAAAAAATTTGGTTTACCCTCCTATTTATGGTAAATTTTGAAATTTAAATATTATTTTTTATCCATATGGGTTTTTTATGGTGGTTTTTTACCATATGCTTGGTTCCAATGTAGTTTTACTATGTTTTTATGCATGCTATCTATATTATTTTGAACAGGTTTACGCGTGCGGTGTTCCTTGTGTAGATTATCATGCTGGTGGAAATACGACGGTTTTATACACACTTGGTTCTGAAATGTCGGCTTTAAGGTCTTTTTCGACATGAAATAAGAAAAGATAGCCGAGTCTCCCTCTCAACTCGTTACAAGAAATGAGAGGCAGTCGTCTTTTAAAGCTCTTTTTCCGACCGTTTAAACTTAAAAAAGATCGCCGGATTTTTGTTGTTTCGAATTCGTTAATGGTCACAAAGCGACGTGGTTTTGATCGTTTTTTTACTTTTTTGAGTCAAATTCACTACTTACGAAAAGTACTCCTCGGTCGTAATGGCCGGGCGGTTCTTTCGAGCATAGTTTTATACTTTTTCAGGCTCGAGAGACACAACTTTACGAAAATGACACCCCTGGAGTTTCCTTTTCGCTATCTTTTCAAACTCTCTAAATATGAAAAGACGCCGATTTTTTCCTTTGTCAGACTCGTTAAAACTTTAATGACATCGGATTTCGTCGTGATGACGCCTCTCAAGCATATGCTATCCCCGTCAAGCTTGCCATCCAAAAATAACCGGGGTACTCGCCAGAAATGGTGGGGGAATAAAGGAACCGTAATCATCGTCGTGTCGGCAGTATTTCACTCTTGAACATGGCACTTGTCTGCATTTGTGTCTGGGTGGGGACATCTCATCTTGTTTCACACTTGGCTCCGTGGGTTTGGGTTATCCTGTTTGACTATTCATCTGCTCATCGTCTTGTCACTATGCCCCTGATCATTTGATATCAGATACTGCCAAGTCCACTGTCGTGCCGCCGATATGTTCAAGAGAAGTTGACTTCTGCAGAATAATCAACCTCCCTCTGATATCTCGAAGAAAACATTTTATCCCTCTCTGTCTCGTGTCAATGATGTGGGAAACATTATGGCCCACCTTCGTTCAATATCACTTCCTGTCGACTTCAGCTCATTATCCAAGAAGATGACCTAGAGACTCCCTTCAGGTGCCTTAGAGCCTGCATGCCTCAATGGTAGGTTCTTCGTGTTCAACGTGAGGTTTTCATCATTGGCCTCTGATCAAATGATTCTACGGGTGTTCGACACCCACTCACTGATTCACACGCCGTGGATTGTATCTATAGTACCTTGAGGGCCATCATCATTATTGGTGGCACCTCTCGCGTCTGTTAACAGGTTTCATCATTGACTGGTAATCAGACGATGTTCTCGCATGTTCGACTTCGACTCCTATATTCGCATGCTTGAACTTGTACTTTGTTCGGGTCGAGTTGGAGCGCAAGACCCTGAATTTTGCATATTGAGATCCGGGCTGCATTTTGTGGATTGATCACTACATGACTCATTCATTGGATGGCTGCGACCATGCCTGAGTCCATTCATTGATCCTCATCGGATGGCTGCGTCCATACCTCGGATCTAGATTTTTATGTACTCTGTTATGGATGGCTGCGCCCATACCATGTACATCATGTATTTGAGCTATCAGTTGTACTACGTGTAGGTTCTTCTTGGTGGTGTTCCAATTTGACCAGTTCCGTAAAGCATTTCATCCCTCCCACTCTCTCGGGCTTCATGCTTTAGGGGGCATCTGTTACACATTAATTTGTCACTGTCTTCCTGTCAGTCTCCCTACTGTGTCATGAGACCAAATTAATCATGCTCATGCTCTCTAATATGTCCAAATGACCCACTTTGCTAAAGTTTCCTCTATCATTGCGACTGTTGTAAAAATAAACACCCTGATGAGCGCCCCTAAACAGACTCAATGCGCTGCCAGCGCGGAAGCACACGAGTTTCCCGCACTGGTTGAATTTCATGTGACAACACGTTGTTCCTTATATCTAATCGCACTGATAAGACTTTCCTTGTTATTCAGCAGCGATGACAGCGCTCCAGTGTAGTTATGCACTCGCGATGATCCAGTTTGGGCAAGTTTGTTCTAACAGTCGGCCTTCCAGATGACTCTAGACCTGGTTGTTGGCCTTGTAAATGTCGCCCTCCCTTCTCTAGCATGTTTGTTTCATCATTTGAGCCACCTTCCTTGGAGATAAGCTCATCCTCACACCATTCATGGTGACTCCTTCTCCTATTTAAGCCTCCACCATTGCCATGGGCTGCTAGCTTGGAATTGATTGTGTTTAGAGCATTGCTGATAGTGTGTAAGCTTGATAGGCAGCTGGTGTGATAAGTGTGGGATTGCTATAGTGCTTAAGGAAGGTTGTGAAGTGTCTCCATCTTGTGTAAACTTGTGTGAGAGATAGAGTTTTCTTGGGATATCTACTTTCAAGGGTGAATACTTGAGGGACTTGCTGGCTGGACCCAACCAAAGGAGGATTTGATGTCAGAACTTGGTTGTATTCTCTTTTGTTTCATCAATAATAATAGACAACTATCATTATGGTTCCACTCATGTGTCTTTGATTATGATGTTTGAGTTGTATCTTTTCTGACCGGTACATAGTTGCATTTCCCGGATTTTATGCTTGTATTTGTCTTGTCCTTTGCTTGTGCAGGTATATGTTCATGGAGATCATGAGGATTGCGACCAGCTGAAGCGAAAGAATGGAAGCAACAATCCTTCTACGAATATAAGCGTTGGATTCGAGGTAGGCTCTCATCTTGGCCTTTATTTTGCAATTAGGAACCTGCGTGTTAGTGTTGTTTGATTGTTTCTAGACCTTAGTTAGGCTAGTGGGATCGCCTTTGTCCACAGAGGGGATTTACCTATACAACAAGGACTTGCCATTAAGGCATGCAAGCCTCAAGGTGTCTTTTCAAGAAACTTAGACTCAAAGGACTATGGACTCAATAATTTGCATTGAAGCAGGGCTTATTTGCAAAATGAACATGACAGGAAATGGAAGATAAAAATGGAAGATGGAAATGGAGAGTAGAAATGGCAATGGGCAATAAGCATATGAATGAGCCTCTTACTTTTATTTGCAGGTTATGAATGGACAAAAAGAGATGGAAAGTGTATGTGAATGTAAATGGAAAATATGAAGTCAAATGAGGTGAATGGTTTATTATGAGGTACGGATGTGATGGAGACAATAGTATCTAAAAGTTTTTCAAGTGTTTGGATCTGATTTTGCATCAACATATTTCCTCTTTGTTTCTGATCATCCTCTTATGAAACAAATTGGTCTCTTAGAGAGACACCATTCTTTTGTAGTCATTTGTCCTTCCTCCTAGAACCTGCAAAAAAAACTAATACTTCTTCTGCAACGGAATGTAAGTTATCAAAGGAGAGAGGTGATCAATCTCTCTAGTTATGATATTTACACACAAAACTAAGAATTCGTATTAATGAAACAAGTTCTTAAAAGAAAAATCAAAAGAATTTATACCTGCTTTGGAATTGGTGCCCAAGTTGAATGTTACTTATTTTCAGCAATTTATTTCATTATTTTCCATTTCAAACTCTAATGATGGATTTTTTGTTGTGTATATCTTTTTGAGATCTTTCCAACGGTACTTAAATCATCAAAATCTGATTTTGTATGAGAAAGATAGGCTGATTTGAACAATGAGATTTTTATGGCTGCGGAATTGGACTTTAGCTGCGAAATGTGCACGGTTTTTGTAGCTAAGAATCTTGAATACAAAGTTAGCCATTCATCTTTCATCATCAGTCCAAAATTAATCAATACCTTCAGAAAAGTGAGAAAATAACTTATTGTGGCGACTCAGTGGTGACTTAGTGATAACACTCAACTTGACTTCCTTTTGACCGGGGCCTTTTTCATCAAATTTGATCAAGTGAATAGGACACCATCCATGTACTAACATTTCCCCAGCTACCCATGTGGCTTGTTTTTCTTGATGACACCTGCAACCTAGAGTTTAACAAAACAGCTGCGGAAAGTTGAACCAGCTGCGGAAAGTTGAATCAGCTGCGGAAAGTGGCTGAAACAGTCAACCATCAGTTTTACGCATATTTTGGATACTTGTGTTGTGCATAGCTTTTTATCTCTTCCGCACTTTCTTGTGGAGTTTCTGAAA
Organism: Pinus taeda; assembly: GCA_000404065.3. Taxonomy (NCBI): domain Eukaryota; kingdom Viridiplantae; phylum Streptophyta; class Pinopsida; order Pinales; family Pinaceae; genus Pinus; species Pinus taeda. The sequence continues at coordinate 98,242 of APFE030987886.1, forward strand.
CTTCTTTTTTTTTTTGTCCTTAGTTCTTTCCTCCTCTTTTTGACCAATTTCTTTAGTTTTACCAATAGGAGAGTCTTGGATTATGGCACTTTTTCCTTTTCTCCTACTCCTTCTTGGTGCCTTTGGTGTACTGCTTTCACGTGCCTCAGATGGGTCTTGAAAGTAGTTTCTCACTAGAAACCGTTCCCAAGTATCTTTGTTTTTCTTCAATTGATCTTCAACTAGAATCCTCATGAGTCCATGATGATATAAATGAGGTTCTATGTCCCCTATGTTCTTTTGGACTGTGGTGCTCATCTTTTTCAAACTCAACAATAAGAAATAGGGCAGATTAAGAGTTTGTTTCTCTAAGAAGTTCATTAATAGCCTAGTATGATACATGTACATCGTCCCAAATCGGCCTTCACAAGTGATAAACTTTTGAATGATTAACAGTAAGCTGCAATTGAAGCTTCAATGACCGTGAACTTCAGGTCTCCAATCTCCACCACCTGGTCATTGAAAGACCTTGCAAAGGCTTTCGTTACTTTCTTATTGTGGCCCTTAAATTTTTGAATGAAGCGGAGCCATTTAGCCTTATTTAGCAATTCTTTTGCCTGAGGGTATCCCTTTAAGAACTTAGACCCTTCCGACTCTGCCGTCAGTAACTGTCCCATCTTTTCCTCTGTTTAAAATTCAATCTAGAATTCAACTGCGTGTGAGGGTTTAACAGAGGTAAGACGGCTATGTTGCAAGGTTTATGGAAGAACAATGGCTGAAAATGGAAGATGGATACGGGTAACGAGAGTTTTCAGGAACTGTAAGCGGAAAGAGAGGATGAGCAGCCGAGATGAGTTCACAAAATGAAATGGAGACGTATGCGAACGAGGTGCAGCTTTAACACAATGGTAGGGTAGTGAAGTGGACTGAACAACTACGTGAGAGAAGTTACACGTTGATGAAATGGATGCGCAAAGTACGGTGGAGAGGAGCCATATTTAAATAGGTCACATCTCATGAGTACAAGTGGAGTGTGGAAGTGCAGTCATCTATGAGGAACTATTGTTAACAAGTGTTAATGAATAGCAAATGGGTGACATAAGGGAAGAAGACATGGTGGAAAAAATCAACAAACGTTTAATCATTAGCACGCCATTATTCCAAATCGAAAGCAATTAAATCAACTATTAGTTAATTGATTCAAATCTCATTTTTTTCCTCGCGGCCTGCAAAAATGGGCTCCAAAGAACCGATGATTTCTCCCAGACCGCCACAAATCTCCTAAAATGGTTTCTGGGTTATCTAACTGACCCAGCTGGCGAAAAAACTCATTTTTTCTTTTCTTCAAATTCGCCTCCGTTTGGGCAAATTATGCATTTGAAGTTAGATGTTTTTTCAGCTGTTTACGTTTTTCTGAGTTAATATGTTCACTGTTCTGCATTCGGCCTGCAAAATTTTCGAATTAGTGGTTGGATGATACGACTTTGTGCATTCTCTGCCTTTACCATACATGTTAAAAATTCCTTGCTTCAATCCAATTTTTTTTTTAAATGCGGCCGTGGAGAGTTTTTCCTTCTTTGTCCTCTCTAGAACCAGATCGATTTTTTTCATTCAACTACGAGTTCAAGTGAAATCAAAGTCAGTCAGGTTTGACTTGCAAGTGTTAAGCATCAGACTCGCATGCAGTTCTTTCTAGCTGGCTTGGCTCGAGAGATCAAGGTCTAGAGATTTTGATGCTTTACTTCAAGAAATGCAGAGATTGTTTTATTGTATGAAACGTAATTTTTTTTTTTAATTTATTTATTTTGTTAATAAAATTACATATGTTATGTTTTCAAAAATTAAAAATACACATATATATTTTATCAAACAAAATAATAAAATTTATTATATTCTTTTTAATGTTTTTTTTTTAATTAATTGTTTTGTTAATAAAATTATATGTTATATTTTCAAAAATTAAAAATATACATATACATTTCTTTAAACAAAACAATAGTGTTTATTTTATTTTATTTTATTTTTTATTTTTTAACAAATTTTCTTGCAGGTTTGTTTTAGGGCCAAGGCTTGGACAGGGATGCATATTTCTTGTTAAGGCCACAGTGAAAGCTAGGATTCAAGATAGCCATAAAAATGATTAATGATTTTCAATTTCAGGCAGCAAAGTATTCAAAGAAAACATGTTAAAAACAGGACTTTGACTGAGGTCTTAGGCTGGTTTTTCATCAATCTGAACTGGGTGACTAGGATAGGATCCATGTCGGGAAAATTCTGGAGATGCCCATGTGGTCGGTTTTTTTATTAGATGCTTGTAACCTGTTAAACCTTGAAACAACTGTGGAATTCTCAACTAGATGCGGAATCAAGGCACTTTCCGCAGCTAAGTTGCAAAACCTTATTAAAACAGGATACAGTGTTTTGAGGACCACTACAAACCATAACCAGTCAATTTTGGATAATTTGAACCTATCAAAGCAGTTGGGTTTCATTTTTTTCATTTTTTTTTTAATCAATTGAAATGATGAAGTTTATTTTGTCTCCTCTCTTTTTTTCTCTCTTTTTTTTTTTTTTTTTAGGCATAACAATCCTTTTTCTGATCCTCCAGATCACACAAAGTGCAGGAGGAGAGTATATTCAAGAATTATTAAAAAAAATTTAGATGTAAGAAATAAGGTCTCCTAATTACACTTCCCTGACAACGGCGCCAAAAATTTCTAGTCAATTTAACGTCTTAAATTGCTCTACATAAATTATCAACCCGGGTATCATAAACTGATGAAGTGTGGTGCACCATATGTGCTTAGTTAACCTTTTTCTTACTTCGTTGTTTTTTAGATTTTATTTTATTTTGGGGTTTTGTTTTTGTTGGTTTCCTAAAGTATCTAATGCAAATGGAAATCCTATTCTAAGGTCTTAAGAATCTTAAAGGTCAAGATGGAATTAGATTTCAAGCATTCTATGTCCTAAGATAACTTCCAAAATTAAAGCACTTCAAAAGATCTTAAACGTGTATTGATGGAATTAGTACGTAAACAAAGTGTAATATGCAGCTACTCAACTCAATTAAGATGAAATAATGATCAAAGTTTTCAAAAGGTTTTCAAACTGCAATGATGAAATCAATTATAAGAGAAAATAAAAATGTACTAATTCTAATTAAACAAAACATGAACTAGTGACTATAAAACCCGTATCCTTGCTACTATAACAAAAAGAAAACTGAACTTAAAGAATTCAAACTGTAAGCAAAGTAACTAAATCATATTACATCAACTCATATTCTAACCCCTCACCATTCGACTCGCTCTGGCTATAGGAGGTAATCATAAACAAATTGAGTAATCTGATACCTAAATTGCATAAAATGAAACTAAGATCAAACTACGCATTCATACTTCAATCCCTCACCATTCGACTCGCTCTAGCTATAGGAGGTAACTAAAAATGACATGAGTAATCTAATATCTATCTTGCAAAAAAGTAAATAAACAAAACAAAACTGAAAGAAATAAACAGCGCTGGAATTAGAACTAAGAAAATAAATCAGCAGAAGGACAAGATAATTCCATCATGTCATTAGTCATTAAAAAGCTATGTGCATTACTAATCTACAATCAGCTGGTTGAACACACTTGCATGAATTAAAATTGCATGAATGAAAAATCTAATCTATCAAACTTGAAAGCAATCAAATTTCTATCACTCAGGTTGTTCCCTTTGACTCCTAAGGGAATACGACCGAGGTAACCACAAACCAAGCTTTGGACTGCAAGTCCTAGCCTACCAGCAGTCAGAGAGGGCTCTCTCTTTGGGATTTAGCTTTGTTTAAGGAATGATTTTAGGCTAGATATGATGCACATGGGTTTTGATTTGGTTTAGTGGGATGGTTGATATAATCAAGTAGAGTTGGCATGCAAAGTGTAAGAAGTTCAAACCATTGGGCATGGAGTCCATGAATGTGAACTGAAGGGTGTGCTTTCTTTGGTAGAAGAGGGGAATATGCAGCAGGATAGCTACACATGGCACAATGATTTATGTTGGAACAAGGATGAAATGGAGGTCACGGAATGAGAGGCAATTAAGGATCTCTCATCCAGCCAAAGAGGGAAAAAGGATGAAGGCTGAATAGGGAAATGAAGAATTCCTATACAACATTCATATGTGAAAGAAACAGCTTAAACATGTTTAATTAAAAATGCATATTCATCACTGTTTCAGAGGAAAACATAGAAAAGTTACAAGAATTGAGCACAAAGGGCATGAAAACCAGTTCTGATCTATTCCTTTTTCCTGCAAATTAGATTATGATATTATAGATGATACAGTTACATATAAACTGATAAACAGAGGGAGGAAATACTTATTGAACCGTGAGAAAGCACGAGAATTCCATATCAAGTTCTTCATCCATTAAAAGCACAACTAGCTAGTTCAGATGCAAACATTCCAACAATCTTTGATTACAGAAGTTCTTAATATTTACAGCGCAAGTCTCAAATGAGAGATCAACCAACAACCCACCAACCCCAATCACATTGTTCAGGGCTGTATTTATAGGCAAAATATCTACAAAAAGATCTGCTAGAAGATCTGAGGAAATAAATGCAGTTAACCTAACTTCTCTTGCAAGTAATGTAAAAATATCTATCTAATGCTGCGCTGGGGGCAGCTGCTTCAAAAAATGAGGCTATCTGTCTTTTGTTGTTATGCGCTGGCCATTCACCATAACTGCGCATTAGTCTCTGTTCCACTACTCTTTAGTGGCTTTAATGTGCATTCACTATGACTTGAGAGCCTTAGGTAGCTTCACCGCTTTCTTATTGTCGATCTGATACTCTTTGCCGCTTCATTGATACTCTTTAATTGAATCTGGGCTTCCTCTTTCCTCTGATATGCTTGAAATTATCAAATCGCCCCTTTTCTACCCTTTCAAGGCAAAAATAACTGCTGCAAAATAAGGCTTTCCATTTTTGCCTAAGCGCTAATCGTGCATCGAAAACTGCCTCAGATTTTGATTCTGGGCCTCCTAAGCATCGATTTGCACTTTGCATGCTTTTCTTTTGGTGGGTGATGTCAGCATGACGTCAGTGGTACGATGGATGACGTCAGCAGTGGGGCCCAGTACAGCGGATGACGTCAGCAGGGTGACGTGGCAGGGTGACGTGGGGCTTACGTCATGCAGGGGGAAGCGGTGTGGTGACGTGGTGCTTATGTCATGCAGGGGGAAGTGGTATCCGGTTTCAGGTGCATCGCTTTTGGGCATAGGTGGTTTGAGAGGAGTGGGCTCCGCCATAGCCGGGAGGGTGACGCGTGGCGGGAGTACAACGGGAAAACTGCCCATCTCCCGGACGCTAACCCTCAGCACATCGGGGCAGGAAAAGACCCACCCACCGTAGATCTCAGGGTGCGGGCAATCGGACAGCTGGCAGGACAGGTAAGGCGGTGGAAGGATAGGGATGGGGCCCGTGGCGCCTTTATTGATTATTTATTTTCAGTGAGGGCGGAAAACTTTAGGAAAGTGGGTTTTTAAGAGGGTAAAAAGGGAAAACATGAGATCAGAGGGAGGTTTTTATGCCATGGAAGGAGTCCAAAGGCATTGAAAGACGGATTTTTAAGACAAAGGAGGGTTCTTACTAAATTTCAGGCAAACTTAGTAATTCCCAAGGGATACTCTATGGTTATTTTTCAACCACGGGGAGGGGATAAGTATATAGGGGAGTTGTTTAACATAGTTTTAGTAGGGGAAGGGGAGATAGATAGGGAGTTACATAATAAAATTAGCAATTAATATGACTTGGTGAAATGGAAATGTAAGGGAAATGATGGATTGTGTAAAGATTAATTTTACACAAGAAATGTGGCTTCTTTTCACTTAGTCCACTCAAATGTCAACTTGGTTTTTTGATAAGGGTGGAGTGAAAACAAGATTGGTTGGGCAGATCACAAGGTCCTCAAGGGGATGTTAGTAAATGATTTCTGAGGGGATGAAGGGGAAGTTAGTCATACTTCCTTGTTGTACCACCAAACAACTGCCATGGTGCCAATGCCATAAGTGATATGAGTCCTTCTTGACAAGATCACAAGTGATTACCAATCTGCTTCTGCAACCTCAAACTACCTATCTAGCCTAATACACCTAACATTTTTTCTTCTTTTGGTTTGGGTGCACTTGAATTAGCAAACCCATCTTATCAACTTTTTTCTTTTAACTGGCCTCCTATCTACATCTATACTTATTTCATCCAGGGGCTCAGGTTAGGCTGTTGAGCACCCTTATTCTCTACCTAGCTAGTAGTCTGCCAACCTTAAACTGTTTGCACAGATAATGATTCTCTATATTCTACAACAGGAAATTGAAACCTAGGGAGACCAAGATTAAGCTGTTTGGACCTCCCTTTAACTGAAAATTCTTCAAAAATGGAATAACTCATCAAAATTGGAATGCAGCAGAGGCACTTAGGCTAGCAGACTCTCATGGACACTTCTTTGGCCTCAGTATCAAATATGGAACACTGCAGCCTGCGGAGTATGACATATTTGGCATGAAAAAATGTCAATCATGAAAGATGAACACCTGCTATGAGCAGGAGGCTAACACAAATGACATAATGAAATCAAAGCGAAATTTACAAAATGAAATCTACTCTAGCTTACATTCTAATATGCTCCATGACATCTACTTCACATCTCCTTCCATGTTGAGAACATCAAAGCTTTATTCAAATTCTTCAAAATTATAAAGTACAACAAAGCTCTCCAAAGATTTCAAAAGCCATCAAGGAAGAACTACAAACTCCAAGCTAAAGAACTCCAAACTCTAAGCTTACAAGTTGAGACTAATAAGCTAACAAATGAAGGAGAGAGATCTCCTATTTATACAAAAAGATGAGAAGCCATCTCATTAATGAGAGTCCATGAATCTCTCGCTCTACCTCTAGAGTTCTAATCAAAATAGGAACTGATAAGACACATGTCTTCTTAGAGTTACAATACAATTAGGAGATGTGACACATATCCTCATGATCCCATGATTCTTTCCACTCAAATTCGAATTTGGCCTTAGAGTGCCACATAAGGGTCTTCTAGAAGCTTCCTTTCAACTTACACATGTCAACAATCTCAACCCATTTGTTAGGTATAAGCTTATGCACATTATTTCGTAATTTTTAACCACAAATTCACTTAAAAGACTTAGAATTAATAAAGATTGGAAAAACATAATGTGGCCCAATGATAATGAAAGTGGGATGAATGTGGTGACATAGTAGTGAAATGGAGGTGAAATGAAGGTGATATAAATGACACAATAGTGAAAGTGTAATGGAAATGAATGACATTTTCAAGACTCAACATACCCCCCAACTGAAGTTATTGCATGTCCTCATGCAATATATATTACATTAACTCTTTTGGTCCTTGAGCTTTGACGTAACTTTGCATGATATCATTTGATAACTTCATATTTCTGCAAAGTGTTTTACTTGAATTGCAACATGTTTGGTTCTTGTGTTACAACCATTTTTTGTTGTTGCCTTTTATTTTGATCTTAGAACTTTGCATAATGATATTTTGATTATTGTTGCAAAGTATATCTTTATTGGATTGCATGATGGCTGGTTCTTGTGTGACAACCATGATTTTGTTTGTATCCAATTTATCCTTTAAGCACTTTTTCAAAAGCCATTGTATGCTCATAATAGAAATGTAATAATTAATATATGTTGGAAGTATGTGGGTTTCTGAATATGATATGGATATGGAAAAATATGAAGATAAATGTATTCCCCCCCCAACTGATGGTATTGGCAATTTTATGAAATGAGGAAGAGAAATGTTTTTCCAACAATTATCATTCTAGCTTTTTATAGAATTCTATGGTCAAAAGTTAGAAAATGATGTACTTTCACTTACCCTTTGGAATGGATGGGTTGTATGTGTGGTGGCTACAATATTCTGATCATATTCTTCTTCAAGTGGTTGAACAAGAGGACTCATGGATAAAGAGATAAGATGACTTTTTATTGCTTGTACTGAAGCTTGTTGAATCTGCTCCAAAATGATGAAAATAATAGTCTTCATGTCTTCAAAACTCATTGGCACAATTCCTACTATGTGAAAGGATGTTTTGATGTCGAACATAGTAGGAAATTGTTGGCTTAGTGGCCATTAATGGATGCCACTAGTTAACACAAGAACTCTCACCATTGATGACAATTAGAGTCAAGATGCCCAAACACATCTTGCTAGGTACGAATGAATTCGCTGATGTCGAGTCACATAGAAGATCTGATGAACAAGGGACATTAATGTATTCCCATTGTTTGTTAGCATGAGGACTTTCCATTAAGGCATGCAAGCCTCAAGGTGTTTTTACAAAGAAGTTAGACTTAAAGGACTATGGACTCAATAATTTGCATTGAAGCAGGGTTTATTTGCCGAATGAAAATGACAGGAAATGGAAGATGAAAAATAAAGATGGCAATGGAGAGCAGAAATGGCAATGGGAAATAAGCATGTGAATGAGCCTCTTGCTTTTATTTGTGGATTATGAATGGATAAAAAGAGATGAAAAGTGTATGTGAATGTAAATAGAAAGTATGAGGTGAAATGAGATGAGTGGTTTATTATGAAGTATGGATGTGATGGAGACAATAGTATCTAAAAGTTTTTCAAGTGTTTGGATTTGATTTGGCATCAACATATTTCCTCTTTATTGTTGATCATCCTCTTATGAAACAAATTGGTCTCTTAGAGAGACACTATTCTCTTGTAGTCATTTGTCCTTCCTCCTAGAACCTGAAAAAAAACTAATACTTCTTCTGCAATGGAATGTAAGGTTATCAAAGGAGAGAGGTGATCAATCTCTCTAGTTATGATATTTACACACAAAACTAAGGATTTGTATTAATGAAACAAGTTCTCAAAGGAAAAATCAAAAGAATTTATACCTGGTTTGGAATTGGTGCCCCAAGTTGAATGTTGCTTCTTTTCAGCAATTTATTTCATTATTTTCCATTTCAAACCCTAATGATGGATTTCTCATTGTGTAGATCTTGTTGAGATCTTTCCAATGGTACTTGAATCATTAAAATCTGATTTTGCATGAAAAAGTAGGCTGATTTGAGCAATGAGATTTTTTTTTTTAATTTTTTTTTATTTATTTTTCAGTCTGTGGATTTGGACTTCAGCTGCAGAATGTGCACGATTTCTGTAGCTAAAAATCTTGAATACAATGTTAGCCATTCATCTTTCATCATCAGTCCAAAATTAATCGATACCTTCAAAAAGGTGAGCAAATAACTTATTCATTTCATTGATTCAAAATTATTATTTTTTTCTTGACATGCAGCAACTTAGTGTGGCGACTTAGTGATAACACACAATTTGATTTCCCTTTGACCGGGGTCTTTTTCATCAAATTGGATCAAATGAATAGGACACCATTCATGTAATGACATTTCCCCAGCTACCCGCGTGGCTTGTTTTGCTTGATGAAACCTGCAACCTAGAGTTTAACAAAACAGATGCGGAAAGTTGAACCAGCTGCAAAAAGTTGAATTAGCTGCGAAAAGTGGCTGGATTCCGCAGCTAATGAAAAAAAAGTGTAGAAAATGTTGAGAAATGGAGTGGCTGTGTGCGTTGAAAAGAAAAAAAATGTGGAGGATGTAACTCAATTTAACTCAAGTTTTTGCCCTCAACAGCCGTCCCATCCTTCCTTCTGTTCTTTAAAACTCATCTGAATTAGTAGAGATGGTCAGGGTTTATGAAGGAGACCAGCAAATGTAAGCGGATATCAGAGAATAGGTACACAGAATGAAGCGGAACAGAGAACAAAATGGGGTGAAGGCTTATGTGAGCACGATGGAAATGAAGCCGTGAGGTCAATAGAATAGTAGGGGGAGAAAGTGCATCTAGCAGTTTTTAAAGTTGGGTGGCTGTAGAATGGACACAAGCACGTTTATAAAACGGCTGTGGATTTTGTGTGGCTGAAAGAAGCGTTAGTCAAATCAACCACGATCCATAATCACAAATGGAGTGTGAGAATATTTCCAGACTTGAGTTAAACGTGGAGGATGTATATCTGGGTGACTCCGTCGGGTCTATAAGAGGGTCTCCATGCTGTCCATTACCACAATCATCAATTGAAAATAGAGTGATGCTGTGAAGAGCCGTACCCAACCAGATCACATAATGGAGAGTCGTCTTAAATTAGAACTGTTGTTAATAGGCGTTAATGAATTGCAAACGGGTGGCATTAAGGGCAGAAGACGTGGTGGCAAAGGGTGGAAGACGTGGTAGAGGTAGAGTAGGTGCCAACACAGAGCCAAATTAGAATTCCCCTTTCTCAAGCATGCAGAATTCAATCACAATCTGTTCATCTAATTGAAAATCCATTTTTTACACGTGGCACGCAAAAATTGTCTCCCAAGAACTGAAGATTTCTCCCAGGCCACCACAAATTTCCTCAAACGGTTTCTGGGTTATCTAGCTGACACAGCGAGAAAAAAAACCCATGTTTTCTTTTCTTCAAATTTGCCTTAAATTCGGCCAATCATGCATTTTAAGTTAGACGTTTTTCTGTGTTTTACGCATTTGTGGATTAACTGTTCTGTATTTTTATGAATTGCTGCATTCAGATTTTTGGTTTGATTTGCAATTTGGAACATAGGAAATAGAAAATGAATAGTGCTAGAATTTTCAAGGACATCCTATACAAGTATTTTGCTCTCGGTCATATGTTTTTTCTTTCTACCCGTGCTCCCTGCTCTTTATATAACTACGTTGTAATGAACCTCCACTCAATTGGTATTGCATATGGTATGTTCTCTTGAATCGATAGCATAACACAATATAAGCTTATATTATGGTCCTTGCATCGCATTGGAAAGTTACTAATTTACTCATAAATGTTGGCAAGTATGTCCATATAGGTATAGTCTTACTTGGAATGTTTTGGTTGGACAAAGGGATAAAATAAATTCACGAGTTTCAAAGCTTCGGATATTGTGGGAAACCTACTTCTGATTTTCTGATTCAGCGCAAGGAAAATCAAACTCCTAACGTCGGTCGAACTCTTTGAATCGGAGAGGAGAAATAATTGAGATGACAAATAGCAGCAGTAACAATGTTAATGATACTTCAGCAATGGATGGAATATGGATAAGTGTTGAAGATTTTTACTAACATTGGCCTACTGTTACTGATTACAAGAGTCAAAAAAACAACTAGAGGAAGCTAATTCTTTTGCCGGTTCGTTTTAAGGCCAAAGCTTGAACATGAATGCAGATTTTTTATTGAGGCCACAACGAAAACTAGGAATGGAGATAGCCATATAAGCTGGTTTTTTTCGATCTGACCTGGGTGACTAGGATAGGATCCATGTCGGGATAATTCCGGAGATGCCCATGTGGTCAGCTTCTTCATTGGATGCCTGTAGCCTGCTAAACCTTGAAATTAGCTACAGAATTCTCAACTAGCTGCGGAATTAGGCCACATTCCGCAGCTAAGTTTCAAAACCTTATTAAAACAGGATACAGTGTTTTGAGGACCACTAAAAACCATAACCAGTCAATTTTGGACAAGTTGAACCTATCAAAGCAGTTGGGTTTCAATTTTTTTTTTTTGGAATCAATTTAAATGATGAAGTTTATTTTGTCTCCTCTTTTTTTTTTTTTTTAACATAACAATTTCTTTTCTGATCTTCCAGATCACACAAAGTGCAATAGGAGAGCATACTCAAGAATTATTACTTTTTTTTTTTTTTACATAACAATTCTTTTTCTAATCCTCCAGATTACATACCGTGCAGGAAAAGGGCATACTCAAGACTATTGATTTTTTTGTTAGATATAAGAAATAAGGTCTTCTAATTACACTTCCCCAGCAATGATGCCAAAAATGTCTAGTCAATTTAACGTCTTAAATTGATCTACATAAATTATCAATCTGGGTATCGTAAAATGATGAAGTGTGGTGCACAATATGTGCTTAGTTAACATTTTTCTTACTTCATTGTTTTATAGATTTTATTTTGTTTTGGGGTTTTGTTTTTGTTGGGTTCCTAAAGTGTCTAATGCAAATGGAAATCATATTATAAGGTCTTAAGAATACTTCTAAAGGTCAAGTATGGATGTAGATTTCAAGACAAGGTTTGTCCCTAAAGGTAACTTTCAAAACTTAGCACTTCAAAAGATCTCAAAACATGTTATTGATGGAATTAGTACTTAAACAAAAGTGTAAATATGCAGCTACTTTAAATCAAACAAAAGATGAAATATTTATCATGAAATCTCTATCTCTGCTGCTTGTCTAAATACAGAAATAAAAGTTAAGCTATTACACTAATAGAAATCCAAAAATTGTAAGTATAGTAAAACTAAAATTAAATTACATCAACTCATATTCTGACCCCTCACCATTTGACTCGCTCTGGCTTTCGGAGGTAATCATAAACAACTTGAGCAATTTGATATCTAATTTGCAGAAAATAAAACTAATATTAAACTACACATTCATGCTTCAATCCCTCACCATTCGTCTCGCTCTGGCTTTCGGAGGTAACTGAAAATGACATGAGCAATTCAATAACTAACTTGCAGAAAAATAAACTAATATCAAACTACGCATTCATACTTCAATCCCTCACCATTCGACTTGCTCTGGGTTTCGGAGGTAACTGAAAATGACATGAGTAATTTAATATCTAATTTGTAGAAAGGTATACTAATATCAAACTACGCATTCATACTTCAATCTCTCACCATTCGACTTGCTCTGACTTTCGGAGGTAACTGAAAATGACATGAGTAATTTAATAACTAATTTGTAGAAAGGTAAACTAATATCAAATTACACACTCATACTTCAATCCCTCACCATTAGTCTCACTATGTTTTTCGGAGGTAACTGAAAATGACATGAGAAATTTAATATCTAAACTAACTAACAAAGCAAATGAATAAGACTGAAATCAAAGCATAACTGAAATTTAAAAGCTAAAAAAAAAGGTCAGCAGAGAGACAAATCTCATGTCACTATTTGATGCAAAAACATGTAGAGAAAGACTAATATACAATCAATCGGTTGAACACACTTACATGAATTAAAATTGCATGAATGAAAAATCTAATCTATCAAACTTGAAAGCAATCAAATGACATAATAAAATCAAAGAAAAATTACAAAATGAAATCTACTCTACTTTACATTCTAATATGCTCCATAACATCTACTTCACATCTCCTTCCATGTTGGGAACATCAAAGCTTTATTCAAATTCTTCAAAATCACAAAGTACAACAAAGCTCTCCAAATCTTTCAAAAGCCATCAAGGAAGAACTGCAAACTCCAAGCTAAAGAACTGAAACTAATAAGCTAACAAATGAAGGAGAGAGATCTCCTATTTATACAAAAAGATGAGAAGCCATCTCATTAATAAGAGTCCATGAATCTCTCCCTCTATCTCTAGAGTCTTAATCAAAATAGGAACTGATAAGACACATGTCTTCTTAGAGTTACAATATAATTAGGAGATGTAACACATATCCTCATGATCCCATGATTCTTTCTACTCAAATTCGAATTTGGCCTTAGAGTGCCACATAACGGTCTTCTAGAAGCCTCCTTTCAACTTTCACATGTCAACAATCTCAACCCATTTGTTAGGTATAAGCTTATGCGCATTATTTCCTAATTTTTAACCACAAATTCACTTAAAAGGCTTAGAATTAATAAAGATTGGAAAAACATAAATGTGGTCCAATGATAATGAAAGTGGGATGAATGTGGTGACATAGTAGTGAAATGGAGGTGATATAATGGACATAATAGTGAAAGTGTAATGGAAATGAATGATATTTTCAAGACT
>APFE030987897.1:0-24244 GCA_000404065.3 Pinus taeda
TCCTATGAATACATCTTCTATCACTGCTTGCAAATATTTTTTGCTTATTGTAGATGATTTTAGTAGAAAGATGTGGGTGTATTTTCTAAAATATAAATCTGATGCATTTAGTATCTTTCAGAAGTTTAAAACCTTAGTTGAAAAAGAGTTTGGCTGTCATATCATGACTCTTAGGACAAATAACGGGGGGGAATTTTGTTCTTCTACTTTTTCCAACTTCTGTGATACTCATGGCATCAAACGCCAGTTAACTACACCCTAACTCCTCAGCAGAACAGTGTTGTTGAACACCGCAACCGCACGGTTGTTGAAATGGCTCGTTCCATGTTACAACACAGGAGTGTTCTGAACAAATTCTGGGCTGAAGCAGTCTTTACTGCTGTTTATCTTCTTAATCGATCACCCACTCAGGCTGTTAAGGGGAAGACTCCCAAAGAGGTTTGGTCTGGCCGTAAGCCTAAGATCAGTCATCTCAAAGTTTGGCTCAGTTGCATATGTTTGGATTCCAGCTGCTAAGCGCTCTAAGTTGGATTCCAAAAGCCAGAAACTCATGATGACAGGGTACAGTGATCATCACAAGGCCTATAGATTAATAGATATAGCCACTGGTCGTCTTAGCTTCAGTCAGGATGTAGTATTTGATGAAGACAGAGGATTCTTTCAGTCTTCTTCTTCTAAGCAGTGTTCTGAGGATCAGCCTCACAGTGTTCTTCTTCCGGTAGGTCCACCTGATGGGAGGTATGATGCAGCATCAGTGTTTGATAATACACTACCTGAGCTTCCTCCGGAAAATAACCCTCCTCTTGCTACCCCTATTATTCTTGAGCCTTCTCCACCTCCTCCTGATATTGGTTCCTCTACTCTTCGGCCTAAATGGTGGGCTAAAACGATTGGTGATCTCCGGGATGATGAACTCCTTGAAGGAAGAACTTCTAGACATAAGAGAAAACAGCAATCTACAGTAAATTTTGCTCTTATGGCTAACCTACATAGTATCTTTGAGCCTCAACCTTACTCAGAGGCTAAGGGTACATCTGAGTGGGAACAGGCTATGGAAGCTGAATTCTGGAGTCTTCAGAAGAATCACATGTGGACCCTTTCTGATCTTCCTAAAGGAAAAAAGCCCATTAGCTGCAAATGGGTATATAAAGTGAAATACAAAGCTGATGGAACCCTAGACAAGTATAAAGCTCATCTTGTGGCTCGAGGGTTCTCATAGAAGAAAGGCATCGACAATGAGGAGACTTTTGCTCCTACAGCCAAGATGAGTACCATATGGCTTGTCCTTGCCCTAGCTGTTCAATTGGAAAGTTCATCAGATGGATGTAAAGAGTGCTTTCCTAAATGGTGACTTACAGGAAGAAGTCTACATGACGCAGCCTCCATGATTCAAGATTGTCGGTCAAGAACAGAAAGTGTGTAGATTAGCTAAAGCACTCTATGGATTGAAACAAGCTCCTCGGGCTTGGTACATGAAAATTGATCAGTACCTGATAGATCATGGCTTTCAGCGGAGCCCATCTGATGCAAACCTGTATATCAAGCATACTGATGATGACATCTTGTTTGTGGTTGTCTATGTGGATGACCCTATCATTACTGGCAGCTCTGCACATTTGATCCATGGGATCAAACAAGGCTTATGCAGAACCTTTGATATGACAGACTTGGGACTTCTTCATTACTGTCTGGGGGTTGAAGTTTGGCAGACTGAGAACCACATCTTTCTCTCTCAGTCCAAGTATGCCAAAAATCTTGTGGGCAGGTTCAGAATGCAGGATTGCAAACCAGCCATGACTCCTATGGAACCAGGGCTCAAACTTTCAGCTCAGTCATCCTCTCCCCTTGTGGATGAAACTTTATTCAGGCAATTAGTGGGTAGTCTCATCTACCTTACTGCCACCAGACCTGACATCAATTTTGCAGTGAGCTACATTTCCCGCTTCATGTCAGCTCCTAAAGTTGATCATTGGATAGCAGCAAAGCGTGTGCTACGATATGTGTGTGGCACTTCTGATTATGGACTCCTATACACTCGAAGTTCCGATCCCATACTCAGTGTTTACACAAATTCTGACTAGGCCGGTTCGGTTGATGACCGTAAATCTATAGCTGGGTATGTGTTTAGTCTATGATCCGGTGTTGTCACCTGGACTAGTAAGAAGCAGCAGGTAGTGGCTCTCTCCTCAACAGAAGCAGAGTATCGGGGAGCAGTTAAGGCATCCTGTGAGGAAATTTGGCTTTGACGTATGCTTGCGGATATGCATGTTTCCCAGACAGGTCCTACTTCCTTGTTTTGTGATAATCAGGGAGTGCTCAAACTTGCCAAGAATCCAGTCTTTCATGAACGAACAAAGCATATGGAAACTCATTGCCACTACATTCGCCAGCTTGTTGAAGACGGATCCGTTCAGTTGCAATATGTTCCCACAACAGAGCAGCCCGCAGACATCTTCACCAAGCCTCTTGGCCCTAATAAGTTTTTAAAATTCAGAGGGTCTATTGGTGTTGTAAATAGATTGAGCATTAAGGGAGGGTATTAGAATAATTCTATTTAGTATTTAATGCTCATTCTTTTAGCTGTTGCTATTTTTATTCTTTTAACAATGTCTTAGATGAAACTGATTGTTTCCATTTCCTAAATAGAAACTTGATGTTTCTATTACTGTAAATATCTCTGTATTATTATTGAGCCTTAGCTTGCTCATCAATTCAATTCATTCATTGGAAATCCATATGCGTGTTTCGCACTGTTTTAATTTCTCGGCTCCAGCCATTCTCTAATGACCCTGATCTTCTCCTCGTGGACTCTCACTCCGTCTACCCCTATGATGTGTCCCAGATACAACATCTCCGTCAACCCAAACTCACACTTGGAGAGTTTGGCATGGAACTGCTGCTCTTGTGAGATACGCAATACCATCTCAATGTGCTGGAGATGCTCCTCCCAAGTCCTGCTGTAAATGAGAATGTCATCAAAGAATACCAACACAAACTTCCTCAAGTGACTATGGAAGATGTGATTCATGCAGGACTGAAATGTAGCGGGGACGTTGGTTAGCCCAAAAGGCATCACCAAGAACTCAAAGTGCCCATAGTGACACCTGAAGGCGGTCTTGGGAATGTCCTGCTCCCTCACGCGAATCTGATGGTACTCAGTTCTCAAATCAATCTTTGAGAAGAATCGTGCTCCCCTCAACTCGTCCATCAACTCATCAATCCTGGGTATGGGGTACCTGTTCTTCAGGGTCTTCTTGTTCAGGGCCCTATAGTCGATGCACATCCTCAATGTACCGTCCTTCTTCTTCACCAACACCACGGAAGAAGCAAAGGGCTCGTGCTCAGTCGAATGTGCCCAAGAGCCAACAACTCCTAGATAGCCCGCTCAATCTCGTCCCGATAGGCCTTGGGGTGCCTATAGAGGGTGGTCATCATTACCTGTATCCCTTGCTCAAGCTCGATGGTGTGCTCAAACCCCTGATCAGGTGGCTGTCCTGGTGGAATCTCCCCAAACACTATGGCATACCGATCAAGGATGGACTATATCTCTGGATGTACCGTCTACCCTGTTGTCCCCGCCTCTGATGCCCGCAGCTCCACTGCCCACTCTATGTCTCCCTTCCTGAAGACTGCCTCCATCCGATGAGTCGACACAGTCTGAGGCGGATATGTGTGTTGTCCCCGTATCTTCTCATGCCTCCCTATCTTTTCATCATCCCACTCCATCTCTAGGGTCTTCCAATCCGTCGTGACCTTCCCTAAAGTGATAAGCCACTGAACACCTAGTATCATGTTGGTGTCCAGGATATCAACCACGAAAAAGTGGTCAATCAATGTGCAGGTGCCCATCATCACTAAAAGCTCTGGAACATAACAAGCACATGTCATGGTCTGATCTCCTGGGACCAAGACTGAAAACCCATCGAAGCTCTCTGTCTGAATACCTCTCTGCTCAACCATCTGTGCATCAATGAAGTTGGGGGTTGCCCCACTGTCAACCAAAACTGATACCCGTTGGCCATGTACTGTCCCTCGTACGCGTAGCGTCAGATACTTGGGAACTCCTTACAATGCTGCAAAGGCCCCTCCAGTAGGTGCAAAAGATGCACCACCTGCTGCCGGCGGTGGAGGTGGCAAAGGTCCCTGTATGACATGGCTATCTCCTACCTCCACATCATCCTTGTCATCCTCTTCTCCACTGTTCTCAGAGAAGACCTCAATAAAATGTGCTTTACCAGCAACACATCTATGTCCTGGTGCCCACGACTCCTGACATGTGAAGCACAACCGCTTCTTCTTCAGCTCCCTCTTGACATTGTCCTCAATCTGTACTCGTCCTAGACTCTCCTTTGGAGGTGGAATCCTCACATCCTTTCCCTTAGACTTAAAAGGTTGTCTTTGGGGGTAACGTGTCCGGGTCCTGTGTAAGACATCCTGTAAGTCCCGGGTCCTACTGATAGCGTCCTGGAGCGTGGCTGGTCTAGACCCCGAAGTGGCTCTGTTAACCCCTCAACATACATAGAGACCCTCCGTGTCGTGGATATGTCTGGCACCATCACGGAGACCCTCAAGAAATCTGCAATGTAGGTCTCTGGGCTCCTTGTCTGTTTGAGCCTCGTCAGCTCAACAAAATGTTGCTCTGGATCCCTCCGATCAAATTGCTCCATCAATCTCCTGGTAAACTCCGCATATGTTGTCACTGTAGAGTGCCCGAGTGTAACCATCCCATGAAACCACCAATCCTAGGCCTCGCCATCCAAATGCAATATCGCCACCTTGATGGCCTCTGCCTCCGACATCTGGTTGAGCTAGAAATAAATGTCAAGCTTCCCCACCCAAGACTTCGCCGAACTGTTTGATGAACCATCAAACGTAGGCAAGTGGAATCTACTCGCTGCACGGTGGGTGTCACCATCATGGTAATGTCAGTTTCGTCTGTGATGATCACGGGGCCTACTATCCCGCTAGAGCTGAACAAAGTCTCTGAATGAAAGGGCATCCCTGAACTCCTGCCCATATGCCTCGTAATCTGCAAAATAATCGCCCATATGGCCGGGCTCTGCCTCCTGTTGGGCTCCGACCCCCGTGTCTGCTCCTAAGAACGTGGGCATGGTAGAGCATGTAGGGGCATGCAACGCTACCTGCTATGCAGTATCACGTTGCTCTAGCGAATGATGGGATGCACCTGATCCCTCACCAATTCTCTAAACTCGTGGGCTCTGACGCTGTCTGGCCTCTACCGCTATGAATCTCTGCCCCATCACCTCAATCTGTGTCGACAGATCCTGCACTGATTTGAGGAGCATATCCGCAAATCTCTTCCCATCCTCATCTACCATCTGCTCTGCGTCCACCACCGGGCTCTTTCTGTTCTGCGCCAACCACCAGCTCCTCCTGTTCTTCGTCCACCACCGGAACACAATCTCCCTCTCCATAAGTATTCTCCAACCTACATCCAGTGTCTCTGTATCTCCTACCTCTGTAACAAATGTAGGGTTTTTCCCCCGGTGTCATAGATCGCTCGCTCCACACGCTGAGCCAGATCTATGATATGATACCACTGTAATATCCTTAACCCGAAATATTCCTCAAACCCTAGCAAAAACTCCCACCAAAAATGTGCAAATGATATAATAACTCAAAAATGACAAAATAACAATGGTACAACATATAAATAGTGTAAACAGGAAATATAAGCAGATACTCAAGAAATGCAGCGAGAAATGCTAAGCCATTTTATTATACTGAGCAATAAAATGAGTTCAAGAAGTGATCAGACAAATGGCACCTCGACTTGCACAAGGCAAGTGAAGAAATACTCTCAGAATAACAAGGAATGGCCTCTCCGCGTGGATGCTGCTAGAGAACTGTTGCGCTACTGTTGCTGCTAGAAAAAATAAGGATTTGGGGCTACTCCCCTCCTCGAAAAATGTTGAAACTTTGGAATCGGGCTCTACTCAAGAAACCCAGAAAATACCAAAAAGATTTCCGGGAATACCTGACCCCTAAAAATCACCCCCTTAGGGATCTGTGCAGTCCCTCAATGCTCTGCACTACCACTAAAGAAACCCCTCCAGAATTTTGCCTGAAATTCTGCCAAAAATCCTCCAAGATGCAAGATCTGGTCCCCTGCTCAATCACCCAGCATAAATCCTCCTGCAAAAACCCCAATCCAACAATACTGCCAGAAAGAACCGCGTCCCTCTCCCAGTGCTGCGCAGTCCTCCAAAACGCTGATAAAACTGCTACTGAAATGTTGATGAAACTACTGCTGAAATGACAATGGAAATACCTTGCCCGAGCAAGCACTCGAAGTCCCTCGAGGCTAAGGGTGAAATCTCCGAACAGAGACACTCAATGCACTAAGCAGTGCTGCAGACCAGCTAAACAACCAGCGTGCTCAGAAGTCGAAACGACTAGCTCAAAATGCATATAACTGAATGATCCAAATGAGGGGGCTCTTCTCTCTATTATAGCCCTCACCTCTCTCAATCCCAAGGCTCACCTCCTCCTGCGTGGTTCCCCTCTTGCCACATGTTCCTTCCCTCCTGCGCAGTCTCTCCATGTCTCTGCGTGGGCTCCATTTCTGTGTCCCACTTTGGCCCCCTTGGCTCCCCTTTAAGTCACAACGTTGTGCTACTGGGAAGTGACTTTTTATTCTAAATGTGAGTTATGTCCCCCACCCTCACTTTTTATTTAAAAATAACTATAGAAGGCAAAAACTGAACAAAATCGAATATTCCAATTAGCCATGGCTAATTAGGAATATTACAGAGAGGCAATCTAAGGTAAGAGACTTGGTCTTTTTGCGCCTCCAACCATATAGACAGTCCATGCTAAAGCATAAAGGGGCCGAGAAGTTGCAGCCACGTTTCTATGGGCCCTACAAGGTGATCAGGCATATTGGAGAGGTGGCATAAGAGTTTGAGCTTCTGCTTGGAAGCAAGGTACACAATGTCTTTCATGTTTCATGCCTCAAGAAGCTATTGGGACAACATGTGACAGCAGCCACAAAGCTACCCCCACCGGATGATGAGGGCACTTGGTTCTTGAGCCTGAGGCTACTTTGGAGATCAAGGAGCGGAGATCGCGAACCAGGACTATTAGAGTGTATTTGGTGCAGTGGAGGAATTTACCGGATGAGGATGCCACATGGGAGGGGGAGCATATACAACAACACCCCGCATTACAATTGCTTGGGGACAAGCAACATTTGGGAGGGGAGGACTATGATGTCCCCTCTAATTAATTTCACCCAATAGTTATACCAATTTTGCAATTTTGTATAAGTTGTGCCAATTTTGATATTTTGGGTGATTAACTTAAGAGAAGTGGGTTAGGAGGACCCACTTGAATAATTTGGCTAAGGAAGGTCCCAACATAGGCGAAGTAGGGAAAATCGAAGTGATAGTGGATGGTGGGGGCCACCTCAAAAGGGGAATACACTCCCCTTGAGCAAACTTGCACTTTTGGAGGGAGAAAGTCATGGTGAGGTCAATGCATGGGGCCCACATGGGAAAAGGGGAGCTCAAGGATAAATAGGAGAAAGATGTGTCATTTTTGCGCTTTTAAACCTTTGCGCATCGAACCTAACTAACACGCTTGAGTTGTTGATCCAAGTCTACAAGTGTTGCTCAAAACACAAGATTCTCAGGCAAGATTCTCACCCTACCTTCGAGTGTCAACCCAAGGGGGGAGATCAACACCATTTGGGAGTTGCTCCAGATGTGGCATCAGTGCATTCCATGGGAATTATTTAGTGGTTCGAGCATACGAGAGAAACACGCACTACCTGGGAGAGTTAGTTGTGGGGTAGCAAACTAGTTGGGCTTTTTAGGAGAGTCTTGGACCATTTTCTGTTGGAGATTTGGAGTGCTAGGCGAGGACATTTATGTGGGGTTTTTGTTGTAGCAGTGACACCATTTCAAAGACCGCATGGGCCTGTAGAGAGGTAGCTTCTGGGCCACACGTGGGAGCAGGTGGAGTGACATTTGGGGTTGAGTTGAGATAGAATTTGGAGAGGCATCCGAAGGGGTGTTTTGCTAGCATTTACCATCATTTTGGAGGAGTTGACCAAGGTCATTTCTAGGTTGGTCGAATTACCCAGTAGTTGGGGGAGCGCATGGAAATTGGGGGTAATTTCAGATGTCAGAACTAGGCCAAACCTTTTTTGGGTTTAGGTGGGTTATTTGAGGAGAGACTGGGGTTAATTTCCCGTTATTTTCTGAGCATCGAAGGAGGGCCAAACAGCAAATTCTTCCAGTTACCAATGCAATTTTTCCAGGGCCAACACAGATCAATGAGGGGAATATCTTTCCAGCATCTGAGCAGTGGTTTTCTTCACTTGGGGCTTGTTAGCTTGCCTTTGGCAAGCCCATGTGCATTCACTCCATACTTATATTGTACCCCCATCTGATTTATAATGAAAATGGCTCAATTTGGCGCAGTGTTTGGAGTATTTCTAGAGTTTAATTTTGTGTGTGAATTTTGTGTTGCATGTACCATGAATACTTTATTTATCATTGTTGATTTTCCCATAGGAATATTACATATGGATTGCACTTGGTGCTATTTTGGTTATGTTCACCCTTACATGCTATATAAATGAGAACTTTTGCTATTTGTGTATAAATAGTTTGGATTCATATGGATGCACATGAACATATATGTTTTTTCTTTAAAATTTGAATATTTTAGCTGCTTTTGGTCAACTGGATTTTGGGTTCAATTTTCTTACCGAGTCTAGTCCAGTTCCAACCAATTCTCAGTTTAGAGGGTTTTTTGGTTCAATCATCAGTTCGGTTTCGATAACATTGGTATCTACTATAGTCTATTTTGCTTACTACTAATCTGATTTTAGAATGATGAATGACATATTTTAATTTTAAATCAATTTACATTCTAGAATGATGAATGATAAATTTAATATTTAAATCAATGTAGA
Organism: Pinus taeda; assembly: GCA_000404065.3. NCBI lineage: Eukaryota > Viridiplantae > Streptophyta > Pinopsida > Pinales > Pinaceae > Pinus > Pinus taeda. The sequence continues at coordinate 8,945 of APFE030987897.1, forward strand.
TTCTAGAATAATGAATGATGAATATGGATCAATGTATTTCATTATTGAATCTCGTGGTGTATGGATGAATGATGAATAGGAATGATGTATGTACTAGTATGAACGATGAATATGGATCAGTGTATTTCATTATTAAATTCAATTATGTATGGATCAATATCGTCTCCTTGTCCGCCCTAAATTTCCCTAAAATTTGAGGGTACTACCACAAGTCCCCACTGTGTGTCTCCCTTTACCCGCATCCTCTTGTCCCAAAGTCTTGGTGGAACATTGTCTGCAACTGCAAAACTTCTATGCTAGATCAGCTCTGCGAACTCACTGGTCTGCTCACTAGAAACCCTCTCCAGCAATCCTATTGCATCTTGCTACTACTTCTTGTTGACCACTACATGTCAACGACCCATAGCAGTACATCCCTTTTTTCGCAGAACGGATAACACCTGATCGACGTGTCCGTGTCGTTCAGCGATCATCATCAGCTTGATTATCATGTTATAATGTAAACCCATTCTGCATGTGTATAATGTAAATAATCTCAACATATCTGTGTCATGTATGTAACTGCCTAGGTAAACCTACTTTTCTAGTGATAAGCTATTCTGGGATGCTTTTTGTCTCACTGATCCATTCTCAAATTGTCTGCAGAGTTTTCCTTCAGCCTTACCCCAAAGTCAGAATGCCTTTTGTCACTGGGATCTCAGGCAAGTCCTAGTGTTCTAGATCGAGTCTATTTAAAAGTGATTTGGGAATAATCCTAACTATTCGGTTAGGTTATTTTATTACAAATTGCTTGGTCTGTTGGATTATATTTGTGTTACAGCAATGGGTAGTCTGTGAGGGTCTATCACAAATGGGTTTCCCCCCTTATGATGTAAAAGATATGAAAATTATAATGTAAAGTCTCTTGAGGGTTGGAAAAATAATTTATCCCCTCATAGGTTAATTAATTAAATTGTCTGGTCAAAGAATTAATTAAAATCCTAAGCCAGAAATTTAATTAATTCTAGGTCCTAGGTAAATTTAAATCTTCCAAAGGCAAAATTTGTGGGTCCTTTAAAATTCAAATTTTAAAAGGTCCTGGGACTAAGGTAAATTAATTATTTTGCTAAACCTTAAGCCTTTGGTCCCTAGGGTTTAAGTCAAAGTCAATTTTTTAGGAAATTAACTCAAAATTTTTATTTTTGAGTTAATTAAAATACATTTAATTGAAAAAAATCGAATTTTCTCAAAAATTTAATATTTCAATGGATGAGATTAAAATAAATTTTAATCCTCATCAACAGTCGAGATTGCTTTGACGAGGATCACTCGAACTAGTCGTTGGAAAATTTATCTTTAAATAGGAGCTCATTTGTCAGTTGATCGATCTGACCTTTGAGTCGTGTGCTAAGCGAAAAGCTCTCATGTAATTTTTATTCGGATAATAAAGAAAGACTTTGGGGTTAATTTTCGTCGGTGTTGCTCTTCATGGAAATACTGTAAGATGTATTGTCTTCATGTGTAATTTCTTTTTTCCATTGATAATAGCTTTTAAAGAGTGATTTGAGTACAGGTATCTTGCTCAATCGTTGGGATTTAAGTGATAATTTAAATTTGAATGTAATAGCAGATATCTCTATTTATCTGAATTTTATTATTATTTTTTCGCTCTATTTTGATGGTTGAATTGAGTTTTGCAGGAAAGTCTTGAGTTTTAGATCATTGAGCATTCAGGGAAGTTTTCAGTTGGACCAACCAACTCCCAATCCGTGTTTTCTAAAGAGCCCAACTTAATTTGATCTTGGGCTTATCATAAGATATTTTTTTTTACTGGTGATGCATGAAGGGTTTTAACTCTTGAGCTCAGCACCTTCTTTAAACTTTAAAATTTTAATTTTTTTACGTGCGAAATTGATGAATCTGGTTCTTGAGAGCCTCAGTTATCAAATCTGGGAGCGGAGTTGGACTCACGCTCCTCAAATCTGATAGATCTGCCATTCTTGTGTATAGATCTATAATTATTTTTGGTTTTCTGACTTGGGCTTTTTTGGGTTTCAGTTTTATCATTGTATATATCGTTTGGGTGTTTCTTGTTGTCTTGCAGCAACAGATCTTAGGAAGAAATTTGTATAGAGTCCAGATCTAGGCCCTGGAGGGTAAGATCTGGATCTTTGGGTTCATTAACATCATTTCGCAGGATATTCAAAAGATTTTGCAGACCAGGATTTGAATTTTTTTAAATCTGGAGAAATTTTTAGGGGTTTCACTGATAAATCTAAACCATAAAATATGTTGTTATAGGGTTCGATTTTTTCTAGGTTTTCTTTGGGTTTCTTGAGGATGTTGTTGACTACCTGGCATCATTGTCTGCATTTATTCTTTTTTGCTGAAAATTTAAAAAAATTAAAAGAAGACCCTAAAGCCCTTGTTGCTCTCAGACATGCAAAGCGCTGGCCTAAACCCTTTGCTTTTCCATCACTCTCTGCGGCTTCCTCTCCCTCATCCATTGTTCGTCCATCCTCTGTCCGACTACGTACTCCTTCCTTCATACCCTCACTCTCCCTTCCATCGTCAAACGCTGCCTAACCTGCAAATGCTCCATTGCCCTGCCTCCTCTCATGTTGTGTGTGATCACATTTCCTGTCTGCTAGCCCTCCGTCCAAGCTGTTCCTTTCCTCGACCTGCAAGTATTTCACGTGGCCCTCTGCTTTGCCTACCTGCAATCCCTAAAACCTCTGCATCTCTCATCACCGTCCACTACGCTCCTCTAGATCTGCATCCCTCTGTTGCAACCCGTGGCTTTCCCCAACTCTTCATCTCTTGCACTCATTGCCTGCTTCGAGTTGTCCATCCACGCTGCCAATCCGCATTCTTTTCCCTCGCAGCCCCATTCACCTGATCTGCTTTTCAACCAGCGCTCCACGGCCTTCTCTTCAAAGCTGCTTCTCGCTATCAAACTTTTTCGCTATCTGTCGTCACTGCTTTCCACCATCGAGCCTACATTCCCAACAACAAAACATTTGATTTCTTTTTTATTTGTATGCATATACATTAGGTTAGATACTTTTTCAGTTCTTTTTATTTGTATACCCATTGTTTAGGTTTAGTTATTTTCGATTTCATGTAATCAAGACTCTAGTTAGATTTCATTAAGATTTTAATAAATAAAAAATTTTGATTTGGTTTTATTTTTATTTCCTCATTTGGATTTTTTTATTTGGTTTTATTGGATTTTAATTTATGATTTTTGTTTTAATAAATAAAAAATTCGATTTGGTTTATTTTTATTTCTCATTTGGATTTTTTTTATATGGTTTATTGGATTTTTTTTTAATGATTTTTTTTTAATTGGTTTTATTAGATTCGATTTTGTTTTTTTTCGTTTTTTTTCACCTTTTTTATTTTTTATTTATGATTTTGAAATCAAAAATCTAAAAATTTCTAAAATCTTAAAAAACCACTAAAAATATCTAAAAAATTAAAAATCCTAAAAAATTTGAAAAAAAACTAAAAAAAAAGAATTCTTGTTAACGTGAGAATTAAGAATGAAATAAATTAAGGGATTTGTGCTTAAACATTAAAAATATTTAGTGTGGCCTGTGGCCCATTAAAAATTCTATTTATTAACCCTTTGATTTATTTTACTTCTTCAAATTACCTACGGAATAATTAAAGTGTTAATTTAAAATTCCTTGGTGTTTTTAGCGCTAAGTGTTAAATCTTAGATTTTCATGATTCTTCTGTGGTCAAGGTGCGATAATTGTTTTAAATTATATTGGCTATAAGAGAAAGTTAATTAATTTTAGATCTGGGGCCATTAATTGAAAATTATTTTAAATCTAGAATCTCTTGCATATCGCAGTTTTGGGCATTTACATTAATTGTTCATGATTGTCACTTTGCCACATCTATGAGTTTTCTCTGGATGACTTGTTATTATTTAGTCTATGGTTAGTTCAAATTAAAAGCACTGGTCTGTAGTCATTTTTATCTTATAATCGTGTCTTATTTTAATCTATCTATCTCATTTGACCGAGACTCGCTTTGGATCCATCAAGTTGTTTATCATTAAAATCTCCTAGAGCCTGTGTTCCACAGGCTACCCTCATCCATTCACCTTAGGAACTACCCCCCTTGACTTGTCTAGGAGAGAGTCTAAACGGAGTGAGTAAAGATTAGTGACATCCCTTACTCTGAGCATTGTCGCGGTGCCTAGACACTTTGTGCAACAACACTCCTGAGGCAAAATGATCATTCCTCCACCATGGATCTAGAAATCAAATTCCTGCCTCCAGCAATTTGCACTGCCTAGATGGCTTCTGCAAATCTGAAATAATGTGCTTCAGATCTCCCTCTAAAACTGCAAAATTTCACTTCCTAGAACCTAGAGTCTTTGATCCAATCTTCTCTGCTCTAATACCATGTGAAAATTCCTTGAATGCAACAACTATAAATTATTCTCCTAATTGAGAGCAGTTTATTTGTCTTCTATTAATCATTAACGGAAATAACGAATAACTCACTAATGCATTCTTCACAAATAAAAATACGTTGCAGAAATATAAAATACAAAACTGAGAAATAGATGCAGACATAATAAAATAGTCACCTCTATTTTTGGGCAATTGTCCTTGGAAAAACCTTTAAGGGAAAAACAGTGCAGCAGATGAGAGTTTTATTATTATGCAACAGAAATAGAGAATTACAACTGCTAGCCAATGTGGGACCAAGATTTATGTCAACTGAAAATATACTGGGAAAATACTTTTCCTTCACAACAACTCGATCTAGCCCTCTCTGGGCTACTTGCACTCCTTCCCTACACTCTCTCTTCTACCCAAAAATGTGCAATGTGGCATCAGAAAAATCTGGTCTACCCTGGAAACCCTTCTGGCAAGTCGTCCTGCCTCCCTCTGCCTCTAGAAACAATATGACCTCCTCTGCTGGATAATTCAGCATCCTGTCCTAACTCTGGAATATTGGAAGACTTCTTGAGAATTTCTCCAGAAATTCTCACCGCTGCAACCCTTGCTATTGTCTCTTCTCTAGCTCGAACTATGCCTTGTTGAATATTGCAAACTAGGTAATTCAAACTGTCTTCCTCACTTGATGCGTCTTCTCCAATCCCTTTGACCTACTCTTATAATCTCTTGTTGAAGCATCAACGGCCAAGATTTAATCATGATCAATGGCTCAGATCATCTAAGAGTTCGTCAAGTCACCTTTCTGGAAGTCTCTAAAGAAAAATCGATTTTCTCGATTGATAGCCATTAATTAATCAATTTTCCTAAGTTAAACTTGGGAACTTTTAAAATTTTGATCAATTAATTAAATTAATAGGTTTCTAAGTGTTTTCTCTCGAAACGTTTTTTGGGTTTTGGAGATCTTGTGTTCTTTAGCCTCTCTGACACCTTAGAGACTATAACACCTATCTGATGCTACTCCAAAAATCAACATGGATCCCCATTTGAATCTCTACAAAAGGGGAAATCGAAGGAAGTAGGTGGAAAGTAACGAACCACAAAATAAAGATCCCAAGGATCAAGGGAATCACGTACAACGTGAACCCACATAAATCTACAAATAAAATCACAATAAAAGTATGTTACACCTCCCAAACCCCAAACGCCCCTCGTGATTTAGGTCTCCTATTTACAAGTGGAAAAGCAACAATACCCCAAATATTCCAAGATGGTCCTAATTGGGCTTCCCTGGGTCTCAAACAAGAGTAGAATATCCAAAGGCCTGAGTGCAGCAAAGACCACTCTAAGAGACAAGAATGACCCCATTATAATTGCAACAGCATACTATATCCCCCAACATCCCGCCCTCACCTTCAAGGACCCATCATTTAAGAAGTCTAGGGTCGAGACTCGACACACCTAGACTTAATATCTTTTTAGCATCTCAGCATTTCAATTGTTTGTGACATTTCTTTGCAGCCTTTGCAACAATATTGTAAAACAGCACAGAGCTTCAAGAACTGGATGGGGTCATACTAATTTAGATGCAAATAAATAAAATCCAGAAATCCTCCTGACTACTTGATGATAAACTGTGTAAATGGTACATAATATAATTTATGAAATATTTTTTCTGCCACATACTGAAATGGATTTCCTTGTACAGTTATGCCAATATATTAGAGAATGTTATTGAAGGGACATTTGATAAAAGACGAATTTTCTCAAGAAAAAGTACGACTTACTTTGATTCAGTGAGCTTCGGGCTTGGACGATAATATTTTAGATAACCATCCCATGGAACCTTCTTTATGCCTGCCCTCGTACTTATTATGTCCCTTACCCTGTTAAACAAAAATGTGTAATGAAACTCAAAGCAATAACATTGGAAAAAGGAAAATATGTAATGATCCACTGACCATTAAAATTAAAGAATTTAGTATCAGGGAATATAATTATTCTGTGTCCAACAGATACCTCTCCGCAAATTGAATTGGTGTCTCGCCAGGTTGCAGAGTTTGTGGTTCCAAGTACCATACATCACAAACTACAGCCCAAGAGGTCATAAGACGGACCAAATGCATTGTAAAAGACTGCCTGTCATGAAATACACAAACTTCAAACAATAAGATTTACATTCCCTCAAGTGGAACCTAAAATCAAGAATAAAATAAGAACCAAATAAAACCATAAACAAGTAATCCACAAATTTTGTGTTTTGTTTGTATGTATTTATTGTAAATGCACTTAGATTATTCTTGAATGTCAATGAATGTCTTCATGACAGGATAAACTGGCAAATCAAAATCCATTATAGACACAAACACATGGTACAAAATCAAAAATACTGATCAATAAGGAAAAATCCAATAATTTCATCAAACAATCAAGAATAAACAAGAAGACTAAAAGATGGAGTGGGAAGCCATTTAGATCTTAGTTTTCCCTAAGATATCAAAGGAAGAAAGACAAAAGTACATCAAGATAGAGTAAGCTGCACAAATAAAGCATGGTAAAAAAACAAAAGCTTCAATCAACAGATGTATCATCTAGATTTGGTGGCAAAACATTTCCATCTCTTAATGGTTCTGGAATCTCTAATTCTAGAAGAACAATAGCAAATTTCCTCAATATTGTTGGTAGGGATGAGGTGGATGCAAAAGTGGTGCAATCTATCTATGCTTGCAGTGCAACATTCAATATGTTTCGCTCCCCATATTGGCACGATATGATTAAGGACATTAGCAAAATCCCTAAAGGATACAAGAATCCCAGCTATGAGAAAGATAAAAGGTATTACTAGATAGGGAAAGAGTGAAATGTCAAAGAGCTATAACATGGTTTTAGATGAGTGGAGGAACTTTGGGTTATCCATTGTATCTATCACTTAGACAAATGTTAAAAACCAACATTTGACTCCTTTGTTAAAGTAATTGTTAGCTTATAATGGTCAAATAGATATTAAACTAAGTCATTAATAAAGTCAATGACTTTAGGTAATTTTATGCTTTTATATCTTCACTTTATTGTGCTTCACAGTCTATCGCACATTCATAAACTGGATTGACTTGACTTGCTTGTAATCCTATCTAAGAAATCTTTCACTTTCCCATTATGCAATACAACACAGAGAACTCTTTAGAGTTATCTTGGTTTCTTTATGTGCTCAATTTTTCTGATATGGTACCAAAGCTCAGCTGGAGCCACAGATGTTGTGCAACCTTGAAGACCTAGGGACTGCTGCCAGCAGAGACGAATTGAGGGATTGCTAGCATAGCACATTGAATAGCCAAAAGCGTTTCACAAACACTAGGTATTGTTTTGTTTTTTACAACGCTAGGTCAATTTCTTTTTAAAATGTTCAGCAACCATACAACAATTTGCAGCCGTCATTTTCATACAGATTCCACACAGTCGTATGCAATATGTACGTAATTGTTCAAAAAAGTGCAATAAAAATCGATTACAACCCAAATTATCACATTTCTCAGTTTTCTTGACAGTATAGCCGAATTGGAGGCAGATGGCAGTTGTTTTTTTTCCAGTATCAGGGCCCAAATTTATAGATTAGAAATTTTTAGCTGGTAATGTATTATTTTTCAACAGATCCAAGGAGAAATTGATTTTTTCAGTGTTATTTATGAATCGATCTAAGTGATTTTGAGCTGGTAGTTAGCAGATTTGCCTAGATCTACGTGTTTCTTGGCTAGTTGACAGCTGTTCTAAGTCTCATTGGACTGGTGGTGAGTGAATTTGCCTAGAGCTGCATCTTTTTGGGCTACTTGTGAGCAGACTTATTATAGTTCTGCAAGTTTTTCATCACGCTACTCTGTTTTTGGGTTAATTTTATCCTTCACCTATGGCATCTTTACTCATCATCATGCTTGAAAGGGGTCAGAGGTTCATAGGCAAGAACAACGGATGCTAACCTTTTTTTAGTACAAGTTCCTAGAAAATATTTTCCTTGAAAGTTACCTGGCCTATAGTCGTAAGTAAACTAGGATAAGTTTGAGGAGAAAGACAGAGAAGTTGTGATGTTGATTAAGTTGTCAGTGACAAATGAGATGCTTCGAGAGGTCCAAACAGGTAAGACTTCCTCAAATATTTGGAAACATCTGAAAGATTTGCATGAAACATCGAACAAGGGCAAAGCCTTCTTCCTAAACATGTTGTTTTTCCACAATGTTAGATGAACATGCAACTTTATAGGAACAATTTCTCAACAAATATATCCAGGATTAGCTGATGGCCATGGGTCAAAGATAGAGGAGGAAGACATGGCCGTAATCACACTAAAAATTTTACCACATGCTTACAAACACTTTATTGAAACTCTAAACATCACTTCTACAAATGTTGAATGGAAGTTTAACGAGCTTTGCAATAAAGTCTTATTGTAGGACAGATGGAAGAAACAGTTCAGTAGTAGAAGTGAGAGAGAATTTTGAGTAGGTCTCTCTTGCCAAATTAAAGGGCAAAGGAAAATGGGCCAAGAAAAACATATAGAACAACAGTGAGGATGTGACCAAGGATTAAAATATTGTCAAATTTCATTATTGTGGAAAGGTGGGCCATATGAAGCACTGCAGAAAGAGGTTGGCTGACCAAAAATCAACCTTGGAGAGCCTCAACAGCAGGCTCATGTCACAGTGCATATAAAGGAGGAGTCAGCCTTCTACGACTTTATGGCCACAACACAAGCAGATCAACCAAGGTAATCTGCTTGGTTCATTGATTTAGGTGCATCACGTCATTTCACCAATAGCAAGGAATAGTTCACACACTACATGCCTTGTTCTTCCAAGCATTCATTGTTGAAAATGTTACCAAGGAGGTGTTTCCTAGTGCTTTTTGCCTAAGCCTAGGAAAACAAATGAACCCACCTTTTTAGCGTGACTTTAAGAGATCATTAAAGTCGTGACTTTTTTATTCACTTTACGAGGCCTAAAAGAACATTGTACTTTTATAATGTTAAAATGACTTCATATTTTCAAAGTGACTTCAGAAGGGAAAAAGTACATCATACAACAAGTTACTAAAGTGCCTAGAGGGGGTCATCAATGAAGGGGGAGAGATGAGGGGGTGTCAATGTGAGATTAGATCTCCACCCTTGATCAAGAGAAACTGAGATCTAATCTCATCCCTTGAGCTTAGGGATAGGTCTTCTCATCCTTATGGAGACTAAAAAGCAGGAAAAGGGCAAATGGAAACTCATTCTCCTCGTGTAGCTTTTGGAGACGAGGAGAAGAGAGGAGAAGCAAGGAGAAGCAAGGAGAAGGCTGAGATAGCAATTTGCATCAAGGAGAAGGCAGGTACAGGCACGCATTCCAAGGAAGAGCTGTGCACGCAAGTTGAGGAAGGAAGGCGGTACAGCAGTCCATCTTCAGCACTGATTTTGGGGCAGACTCAGCACATTTATTGCTGGTCTGACAGCATGCATTTCCAAGCAGAAATTGCATGTCTGACAGCCCAGAATTTGAGGAGAAATTTCAGGACTGAGGCACAAATTTTGAGGAAAAGGGTCAGTCAGAGGCATGAAAATTGAGGGTCTGAGTACTGAACAAAGGCACAACTTTCGAGTGAAGACATTCAGCCTGTGGCACAATTTTCAAGGGCAGAAAATCTGGTTTGTGGCTAATTTTCAAGGGCTGAACAGTTTGAACAGTGGCATGAAATTCGATGGTAATGTCTGACCTGTGGCATGAATATCTAGACAGCATTTCAATCTCTAGGAGCTGGCCCAAGTTTCAAGGAGGGAGATAAGTAACCCTTTGTGCAATTAATGCTGTAAATTTCTTTGAGATAAAGCAAATAAAAATCCTCTTCCTACTGGTTTTCCCTTCGGGGTTTTTCAGGGTCTGATTGACCAAATATCAGTGCCTAAATTTTGTTCATGTTTGTGAGATTTATCAGCTGATCTGTGAAAAAGTAGTGGTAGCTTCTAGTGTTTTAATTGAATTTATATTCAAGTTTAAATCTCAGCAATGAACAATTGGGTTTGGGCATTAAACTTGATGTGCAAAACAAATTGAAACTGGGTGGGGCTACATGACAACTTTCTACATGGTATCAGAGCACCAAGTGAACCTATAGCTGATAAAGTGTGACCAGCAAGCATTAAACAGCCTATATACCCAGAGATTTGTGGTTGAGAGGGAGTGTATTTGCTCATTTTCAGTGTTGAGAAGTTGTGTTGGTTGAGAGGGTCAGATGCAATGTTGCATGAAGCGGGGACGCGGAAGCGTCATTTTCCAAAAATCTAGGAAGTGAAGCGTCTGCTATATATATATATATATATATATATAATATATTATATATAATATATATATATATTTGCATTAATACTCGAAACAAATATCCCAAACAAGCGGAAGCGTCCAAAACAGGCGGAAGCGCGCTTCGGGCCTTAGAACCGCTTGGGGGAGAGTGGGGGGGGGAACGCTTCCTGCAACATTGGGTCAGATGGCTACCGGTTTGAGGGTGGATGATAGGTTGAGTGGGGCTGAAAATTTTGGCCCATGGAAAGAGAGGATAACTTTATTGCTTGAGGAGTTTGAGTTGTGGGATATTGTCGAGAGTGTAGTACAACCACCCACTAATCCTGTTCAGTTGGCAAAATTCAACAAGTGCAATGTAAAGGTTAAGAGGATGAAGCAATTAAAGACCACCTTATATCTCATGTATCAAGATAGAAGTTTGTCCATGAGATGTGGGATTTCCTAATAAAACTTTACCAAAGCACCAACAAGACTAAGATGGTGTTACGTTAGAAACTAAGGAACACCAAGATGACCAAGACTGACACAGTGAGCTCATACCTTACCAAGATCACACATGTGAGAGATGAGTTGGTTGCAGTGGGAGAGGCTATCCCTGATGACCAGTTGGTTAGGATGGCATTGAGTGGTTTCCCAGGAAGTGGGATGGATTTATTAATGGCATTGTTGCTAGAGAGCATCTTCTAGATTGGAGGAGGATGTGGGATGATTTCATCTAGGAGGAGACCAGGAGGAGTGCCAAGAATGGCAGCCAGCATGGTGGTGTTAATGAGGAGGAGAATGTTGCCCTCGCAGCTAAGGAAAGAAGAAACCCAAGAAGGGGTCCACTATTGGCGCCAAGTAGCAAAAGGGGAAACAAAGAGAACAAGAGAAGATCATGAGCAAAGTGAGATGCTTTGCTTATCAAAAGATGGGTCATTATGCCTTTCAATGTCCCAATAAGAAACGGAAAGAGAAGGGTGTTGCAGCATCAGTCGAGGTGGATCAATTTGCCACCAGATTTGACAAGGAGTTTTCCTTAGTGGTGAGTCTTTCCACTCTTGTTACATCTCCTAGTATCTAGTATGTAGACAATGGAGCTTCTCACCATATGACAGAAGTCAAAGAGCAATTTACAGGTCTTACAGAGACCGATATAGTTTTGGAGGTGGTGCTTGGACGTGATTCCACTGTCAAAGCAGCAGGTGTATGGACTATATCCTTTCAGAGGGAGTCACAGCCTCCCTTGAAAGTGGCAAAGGTCCTATATGTTCCAGGGCTAAAGAAGAACCTGATTTCAGTTTCCAATATTGATGATGGGGGATATGTGGCGGTGTTCCGAGATGGATAGGTACTCATGTATCCTAGGGGATTCAGTATCACTTCTGCTAAAGTAATTGGAGTATGCCATGGGAGACTCTACAGGTTCATGTTTCAGCCTACCAGATCCTTTGTGTCAACGACCAGCAACAGTGATTTGTGTGAGTTCTAACACAGGAGGATTGCCTACTTGCACCATGGAGAATTCAGGGTACTGAGGGAGATAGTTACAAGTTTACCAGATTTCAGTATTGAGCATCATGAGGTGTGCAGGGGTTGTGCTTTGGGAAACTACACCAAGATTTGTTTCTTGAGCAGTGACAAGAAGGTATTCTTGATTTGATTCACTCCGATGTATGTGGTCCTATGTCTTCTGTCTCCTTGAGTGGATGTTCTTAATATGTCACTTTCACTGATGACCACCCCAGGAAGACCTAGATTTTCTTCATGAAGACCAAGGATCGTGTCTTCACTAGGTTCCAAGAGTTTAAGGCTCTCGTGGAGATCCAAACAAGGAAGAAAATCAAGGTCTTGAGGATAGACAATGGGGGAGAGTGTACCTCCAATGACATGAAGGAATTATGTGTGATAGTAGGCATCAGGAGAGAGTTCACAGTGCCATATAACCCCCAGTGAAATGGGGTTGCAGAGAGGAAGAACAGAGCCATAGTAGGGGTAGCAAGAGCCATGTTACATTATTAGAGGCTACCTTTCCTTTTATGGGTTGAGGCTTGTAACAAGGTAATATATCTACAAAAGAGGAGTCCACACAGAGTGTTGGGGAGTAAGACTCTTGAGGAGGTATTTTCTGGGAAGAAACCTCAGATTGGGCACTTTAGGATTTTTGGGTGCCTTATTTATTCACATGTCCCTAAGGAGAAGAGGACAAAGCTAGAACCCACCGCAAAGAAGGGCATCTTTGTGGGTAAAGGTGAGACCTCCAAGACCTATCACATATATATTCCTACCAAAAGGAAAGTTGTCATGAGGCAAGATGTGATGTTTGAGGAGACGGCCCTGAGGAGGTCTCGAAATGATGATCATGTAGAGCAACAAGCTCCTCAGCAGGGGAGTACACCACAGGCTTCAGGATCTTCAGGTTCATGTTCACAGGGATCAGGAGGATTACCAACTTGTTGGGTAGCAAGTTCATAGATTTCAGGATCACAAGGCATAGATTCACAGGGTACAAGTTTACCGCGGGACATAGGGGCATCCTCATCAGGATTTCAGGATCTATGGGAGGATATTCCCTTATCAGTTCAGGAGCCTACTTAAGGGAAGAGGAAGCCCAGAAGGCCTAATGAGACCTTGAAGGAAGAACAAGAGTTAGTGAGAAGACCCAAGTAGTCAGTGAGGGAGAGCAAACCACCAGAGCAATTTGGTGGCTACGTGGCTAGTATTGTGTAGACTGAGCCATCTAGCTATGAGGAGGTTGTGAATCAGCAGATCTAGAGGGATGCCATGGTGGAAGAGTATGTTTCCATCATGAAGAATGATGATTGGGAGATAGTGTCGAGACCTAAGGGGAAGTCAATGGTGACTTCAAAATGGCTTTATAAGATCAAACATGTTGATGACAGCATGGAGAAGTTCAAAGCTCGAGTTGTGGCATGGGGATTCTCTTAGGTAGAGGGAGCTGATTATGAGGAGACCATTGCACCAGTGGCTTGACACATCTTGATTAGAGCAGTGATTTCCATTGCAGCAATGACGGGTTGGAAGATCCACTAGATGCATGTGAATCCCACCTTTCACAATGGAGTCATATAGGAGGAGGTCATGTATGCAGGCTTAAGAAAGCCTTATATGTTCTAAAGAAGACACCAAGAGCATGGTACTTGAGGATTGACTCCTACTTGTAGCACATAGGTTTCAAGAAGTGTGATGCAGATTCGAACCCATATTACATTATGGTTGGTGAGGATCCGCTCATTCTTGTATTGTATGTTGATAATTTATTCATTACAAGAGAGGAGAGACTCATTGAACATTGCAAGAGAGATCTTGCTTCAAAGTTCGAGATGGCTAATATAGGACTGATGCACTAATTTTTTGGGGTTGGAGGTTTGGTAGGAGGATGGGCATGTCTTATTGGGCCAAGGAAAGTATGTAGGGGACATATTGAGGAGATTTCATTTGGAGGACTGCAAGCCTATGGCCACACCGATGATTACCAACAGGAAGAACTTAGAATATGCATGCTTCTGATTCCAAGTTAGTAGACCCCACTTCATTATCGTAAGTTGAATGGGTCATTGATGTATCTAGTCAACACTAGACTAGATATATGTTTCGCAATCAACACTGTGAGTCAGTTTATGGTGTAGCCTAGGAGGGTGCATTGGGTGGCTACAAAACATGTGTTACGGTACTTACAAGGCAAAGTGGACTATGGACTGGAGTTTGGACTATGTCCAAGGGGATGGAGTAAGGTTGACAGGTTGTACAAACTCAGATTGGGCAGGCAATGCTAGTGACAAGAAGAGTACATTTGGATCTGTTTCATGTTGGGTTTGGTAGTGGTGTTGTGGTTTAGCAGGAAACAAAGATCAATGGCTCCGAGTTCCGCGAAGGCTGATTAAATTGCATCTAGTCAGGCTAGTCGTGACGCCATTTGGCTTCGCAAGATGTTATATGTCTTATTTTATAAGCGACTGAAACCAACTACAATTTATTGTGATAATTATAGTATTAAACTCACGAAGAGTCCAGTATTTCATGACATGTTAAAGCATATTGAGATCAAATACCATTTCGTTCGAAATTGTGTTCAAAGAGGGTGAAGCAACAAAACTAATAGCTTGTTGATTTTAACATAAAAATACACAAAAGTATTTGTAATAATAATTTACTATATATAAAATGTACAAGTATGATTGAATGTTACAATGAGAGCCCGCATATATACCTAGGCAGGTGCCCCTTGATGACTGGCCATGTCTTTTTAGACATGCCTTTAAATTAAACTAATGACTATCAAAATAATCACTACTTTGATTATTTATTATTTACATTTATTTTATTTATCTTATTTGTTATGAATTATATTCATAACATTGCCCTTCTCTTCAAGAGCTTTTTCCTCAAAGCTTTATCAATGACAATTTTCTCCACTTTAATTGCTAACAATTTTCTTCACTTTTACCTCAACTTTGTTATTTTTGATAAGTGTAAATCATCAGTGGTATATAATTCGTTGGTAATTCTTGGAACTAGAGTTTCTCTTCTTCTTCTTCTTCTTCTTCTTCTTATTCTTCTTCTTTTTAATAAATAATAAT
>APFE030987897.1:25096-37533 GCA_000404065.3 Pinus taeda
TAATTATTTATTTATGAATATATAACTATATTATATAGTATAGTATATATGTATTATATGTTTAACTTAATATAGTCACTAAATACATATATAAGCCACCAACAAATATCAAATAATTATAGGTTGCCACAAATTGTTATCACAATTTAAAAAATATGCAACTTTATCAAACACCCTAGCCAGCAACGATTTACCCGCAGAAATTCAAGGGTCAAGGGACGTTTGTCTGAGGATGTGGTTGTGATGCAGTGTCAACGACAGCATGTATAAAACAGAAAACGATAGCAGTTGATTCCTAACATCAGAGCGTGCTCTGGATTGTTGGGTAGAATTGGCGAGGAAGGGAAACGACAACATGGACGAAAAGGAGGAAGTCATTTGTTGGTTAATGGAATAGCGAAAAAATGGAGTTGGGCTTTCGGAACGAATATATGCAGCGTAATAGCGAACTGTTGAAATGTAGCAGATGTGTATTTTCGCAAGGAACAGTGGTGATGTTTTCTGTCGGCTATGGGATTGGTCGAACTGTTATTGCACAAGAATTTATATTCTCAAAGCCCAAAAGCACCATCGTCAATGCCTCTAGAACAATGGAACACTAGATTCTCAGGCTTCTTCCACAAATTTTGCCTCTCTTAATCAGCAAGTGCATGCCCATGAGCATCTTGTGTTTGGAGATAAGCATGTTTCCCATCATAAAGAAGGTGACCTGGAAAACGTTCCAAAGATGCTTTGTTGAAACGTGATCACTTGTGGACTGGTTTGCAAAAGGGTTTGAGGCCGCATCAAAAATGTTTGTTAACAAGTTCAAGATTGATTGGCATGCTTCCCTTGAATCCAAAAGAAAATAGTCATTTGCAATATCTAGCCTTGAAGTAAACTCTTGAATTGTCTTCAGGAGGCTTATGGTGTGCCCAAAAAACTTTGTAATCAAGCCTCTAAGATAATTTGCACATGGTCACTGCCAAAAACCTTTATCACTTCACTTGAAAGATAAAAGAAATAAGATTGATTGTGTATTTTGTACTGAATTTGGACCTCCTGAAACAGATCCCCCACTATAACTGCCATTGACTATTGACGGGTTCTAACCACATATTTGCATGCCCTGCACAACCTTTCCATCATTGACATATCCCAAGCTCATTGGCCAAATAGTGCTTTCAAAATCGGCCATAGCTTTTGAAATGTATTAATTACAGCTTCAGGGTGATTAACATATCTGAACATATTAGCAAGACGATCTATGGGAACAATGTATTGATTTGCATTCAGTTGCTCCGATGATTGTACTTGTTGTTCTATAACTTGTTGTAAGGCAGCATCGACAGGCAAGCACAATGACTCTAGTGCTCCTTGTGCATGGTCAGCTGGGAGAGTAGTTATTACCATACTCAAGGCTTCAATAGGATGCAAGGCATCAACAGTAGAGAGATTGTACTTGTTTTGTCCATTGAGAGCGGGATTATAAATTGTAAAAAGGCCATCTAGTGAGCCACCTAACTTTTCCCTACATGCTAGTCCAAGATCAGTCTCAGCATCTGTAATATTTTGCCTTGAAAAACATTCAAATACGGCTTCTTTCACAGAAGAGAGAATTGCAAGAGCACTTTGATCTAGGTCCATATGAATTACATCCACGTCCTTCTAGTTGGGGTTTGAAAATTCTTCTTTATTGAGAACCTTAATAACAGAATCTGCTACCCCAATCATGTTAGCTGAATTTTCTTCTATACATAACCTCTCTGCAGTTTGATGGCGGACTAGAAGCTGAAAAGTTAGAAGCTCATGGAAAAGACAACCATAATAATACTAGCTAAATAGAGCAATTCGACTCTATAACAACTCCATAGTTTTTGCTAAGGCAGTAAGGACCTCTTCACTTTCAAAGATTATGAAGGAAACCTCTAGGTCTGAGTAGGCCTGATTCTTGACGAGCCCACAAAAGATTGTTGCATGTGCGGGTAGTCTATTTGTTGCCAGATATTTCAGTATCCCATTTTTACCAAGTAAACTAGACAATTCCAAACATTGTTCAAAAGATGTGGAAGTTTTTGCCTCAAAATATGCTATACCTGTTACTACAATCTGTGGCTTCAACTTCCTTATCAGTTCAATCATCAAATCAGATCGATGTGGTGCTTCTATTATAGTCACCACTTCAGAAGAATACTCTGCATTTGCTTGTTTCTCAATTACCAAAGAAGTAAACCACCTCTTGGGCAAGTTTCTTGTAAGATTTTCATCAACCAATGCAAGTTTTGGTGAAAACAGTCGCAAAGCATTTTTAATTTCCACAGACCTCGATGGAAATATGACGATGTTCTTCCTCAGAGTAACTTCCTTTTTGTTATGATATTGTTCATCTTCTTGTTTCTCAAGATAGTCCTCATCCACATTATCTTCATTTGGATCATCATCTTGATCTATATCATTCTCATCCACATCAAGACCAACTTCATCTGGATCCTCATCTTGATCTATATTAGCTTCATCGGAATCATCATCTTGATCATTTTCTGCAACATCTTCATCTTCAACATTATGATCATCCACTGCTTCACCTTCTTCACCATCTTGATTGATATCATTTTCATATTCATCATTATCCATCACATCTTCATGTTTATTATCATTATTCTGATAAAAATCTTCTTCTCCTGCTTCACCTTGTTCCATTTCTTCACTGTCGCTATCATCTTCCTTACTATCGATTTCCTTTAGACATGCTTTAACTTCTACATATGATTTTTTCCATTGCTGAAGCTTTTGCTTGAATTTTACTAAACTACTCAATGGGTTCATGACGTAAACGTAATGGTATATTGTGCGGCGAACAACATTCAAAGACTCGCATGGTTATATTGTGCGGCGGATAATGTTCAAAGTCTCGCATGGCTCTAATACCACTGAAGCAACATAATTTATAGCTTGTTCATTTTAATGTAAAAATACACAAAAGTATTTGTAATAATAATTTTTTATATATAAAATGTACAAGTATAATTGAATGTTACAATGAAGGCCCGCATATATACCTAGGCGGGTGCCCCTTGATGACTGGCCATGTCCTTTTAGACATGCCTTTTCATTAAACTAATGACTATCAAAAAAATCACTACTTTGATTATTTATTATTTTTATTTATTTTTATTTATTTTATTTGTTATGAATTATATTCATAACAAGGTGGCAATGAAGCTAGAGTACAGATCCACTAATGTACAGGTTGCAGACATTCTCACCAACTCCTTGCCAAGGTGCAAGTATGTCTACTTCAGGGATAAGATGGGAGTGGTGAGAAACACCTATCTTGGTAAGAGGGAGTGTTGAAAAAGGTACCAAGGAGGTGTTCCCTAGTGCTTTTTACCTAAGCCTAGGAAACAAGTGAACCCACCTTTTTAGTGTGACTTTATGAGATCATTAAAGTCATGTGACTTTATAGTCACCTTATGAGGCCTAAAAGTACACTGTATTTTTATTATATTAAGTGACTTTGTGAGGCAGAAAGTACATGGTACAAGTTATTAAAGTGACTAGAGGGGGTCATTAATGAAGGAGGAGACATGAGGAGAGGTCAATGTGGGATTAGATCTCCACACTTGATTAAGAGAAACTGAGATATAATCTCCACCCTTGATCTTAGGGATAGGTCTTCTCATCCTTATGGAGACTTAAAAGGGGGAAACGGCACATGGAGGCCCATTATTATTGTGTAGCTTTTGGAGAAGAGCAGAGGAGGAGAGAAGACGCAAGGAGAAGGCTGAGATAGCAATTTGCATCAAGGAGAAGACAGGTACAATCACACATTCCTAGGCAGAGCTATGGCATGCAAATAGAGTAAGGGCAGGAGGTACAACAGTCCATCTTCAGCATTGATTTTGAGGTAGACTCAACACATTTATTGTTGGTCCGATAGCATGCATTTCCAAGCAGAAATTGCAAGTCTAAAAAACAAAATTTGAGGAGAAATTTTGTTTGAGGCAAGAATTTCAAGGAAGAAGGTTAGAAAGAGGCACAAAAATCAAGGGACTGAGTGCTGAACAGTGGCATTTTTTAGGGCAGAGAATCATCTTGTGGCACAATTTTCAAGGGTAGAAAATCTGGCTTTACGCACAATTTCTGAGGGTTAAACAGTTTGAACAGTTGCGCAAAATTCAAGGAATCAATCTGACCAGTTGCACAAATTTCTAGACAGAAATTCAATTTTCTAGGAACTCACCTGAATTTCAAGGACGGGCACAATTTTCAAGGGTAGAAAACCTGGTTTGAGGCACAATTTTTGAGGGTTAAACTGTCTGAACAGTGGCACAAAATTCAAGGAATCAATCTGACCTGTTGCACAAATTTCTAGACAGAAATTCGATCTTCTAGGAGCTCACCCAAGTTTCGAGGACGGATATAAGTACCCCTTTATGCAATTAATGCTATAAATTTCTCTGAGATAAAAGCAAATAAAAATCCTCTTCCTACTGGTTTTCCCTTTGGGGTTTTTCCAAGGTCTGATTGACCAAATATCAGTGTCTAAATTTTGTTCATGCTTGTGAGATTTATCAGCGGATTTGTGTAAACATAGTGGTACCTTCTAGTGTTTTAATTGAATTTATATTCAAGTTTAAATCTCAGCAATGAACAAAGGGGTTTGGACATTAAACTTGATGTGCAAAACAAATTGAAACCAGGTAGGGCTACATGACACAACTTTCCACGTTCTGTGTTCGGTGGTGGGGGCGAGCATACATTTGTTGGCAAAGGAAATGTGCAGATTTCCTTTGGAGAAAAAATGTTAATCTTCCTCAGTGGATACTACATATTAGGTATAGAGTTTAATCTACGTTCAGTTAGTCAAATTATGTGGCACTGCCCTCAGCTAGCTATCAACTTTGGCAATCACGAGCGCTACATAATTGACAAGGAGATCAAGAAGATTGTTGTTCTTGGTGTCAAGGACCACAAATTGTTCAGATTGGTGGATATTGGACAGATTTGAGAGCATGCACTAGCAGCCAAGAGCACCTCAAATAGCAATACACTACAACATCAAAGGTATGGTCACCTCAACTTGACCTACCTCTATCGGTTGACATGAGAGAATCTAGTAGTTTAACATCCAAACATTCAACAGCAGATCTGAGGAGTTTGCGGAGCTTACCAGGTAGGAAGAGTGCAGAAAGTCCTTCAACTGGTTCATGCCAACATTTATGGACCAATGAACATGACATCAATCACTGGAGCAAGGTATTTCCTTTTGTTTCTTGATGATTATCTATGTTGCATGGGGACCCATCCCCACCAAAAAAGCCCTTGTACCCGACGTTCCGGTGTACCAGGGACTTTTACAGAGGATGGGAATGTCACCAATTTTTTGGGGACTTCATTGGCAACTTCCAAGCTGTTCCCAATCAGTCCCAGACAGAGTTTGGGGACTTTTTGGGTACTGTTCCACCGTCCCCAAGGAAAAAGCGGTATGTCTGACCCGATTTTGACTGGGTCTACTTTGCTGTTTGGATAGCTTTCCCTCGAAAAATGAAGGTTGTATAGATATTTATTTCTGAATGTAACCTCCTGTGTGAAGTAAAGGCTGCCAACAAAGACTCATTTCAGCGCATTTCCTCTTAAGACCGATGTTTCCAAAACTGTTCTTTGCATTTACTTTGTCCAAGAATAATAAACCAGGATTCAAGACTAATTTACATGTCAGACTGGTGTAAAGAAACCACACTATGTTTAACGCTCTAACACACTTTGCAACTTTGCTAACTATGCCAAGGAAGTTGAATTTGTTTAACTTGGCCATTTAAGTGACTGTAAGAAAAGCCCTTTTTTCTTTCACAGGATTAGGAAAATACAAACTTGGCTTTTATTTGATAAATCTAACAACATATAGGTCAATTTAGGTGTTGAGATTGGCAATATTAGGAATTTGAGCCAAGGTATGATTTTGACAAAATTAGCATGCATGCCAACTGGGATAGTGAGGTGAATTACATGCAAGAATGTCAACGAAGAATAGTAAAACTGAATCTGCTTTTGGATTTGACCAAAAATAACAAGCAAGACAACTAGCTCTAGTAATTCAACCCAGGTTTTTGATTTGAAATTTATGGCAAGACAAACTAGGTCATTGAAAGGTCAAACTAGAAAGAGTTAGTGTTTTAGCGCTAGGCCATTTGGATCATCATATAGATGGATACCCTCCAACTAACTATCATATTTCACACTAGGAGAACAGTTCACTTATTCAACACTGCTCTTGACTCAGCATCCTTGAACTAAAAACTTCAACTTGAATTTGAGAATTGAGATTATGTATTTGGTTTTGTAATTATTAACATGAATTTCAGATTTCTTAGCTAGTTCAATAATTATAATTTTATTGCAATGATGTATTTATTATTTATTATTTATCTTTATGCTTATGGTGCATTTAAAATAATAATAATATTTATTATATATATGTACATATATTATTGTCGTCCCCAACATGTATGATGTCGTCCATTGGAAAATTTGGGGGTGCACTCTAGCCATACCGGAAACTTGTCGCCCCGTCCTCGTCGTCCCTCGTCCCCAAAGGCAGTGCAATATAGATGATTATAGTAAGAAAATGTGGATGTATTTTTTGAAACTAGAATCTAACATGTTTACTGAATTTCAAAAGTTCAAAGCCCTAGTAAAAAAAAGAGTTAGGTTATCACATTACCTCTCTTATGTCTAACAATGATGGTAAATTATGTTCCAAAAAATTCAATAACCTTTTTGCTAAACATGGAATCAAAAGACAGTTCACTACACCTTACACGCCACAACAAAATAGAGTGGTTGAAAGATGGAAGTAACTGCAGTATCACAAAGATGGCCATGTGTCTGTTGCAGAATAGGTGTGTTCCAAACAAGTTTTGGGCTAAGGAATGTTCACAGCAATATATTTGCTGAATATATCTCCAACAATGGCAATGAAGCAAAAGCCTCCAAAGTAAGGATGCACTGGAAGAAATCCCAAAGTCAGCCATCTTAAAGCCTTTGGTTCCACTGCATATAATTCAATTCCAGATGAAAGGAGAATCGAGTTAGATCCAAAGAACCAAAAGATGGTGATCATAGGGTACAATGACAACCATAAAGCCTACAAGTTGGTTGATATTGACATCAATAAGGTGAGCTTTAGTATATATGTTATTAATGAAGAAGTACCCTTCCTAGTAATTTTTGATGCAAATGGACCACATCAGCATTTGGATGATTGGTACAAGTAGAAATGAGGAGATTGTCGAGAAAAGACCCGAGTCGCAGCACAACACCATTGGAGATGTTCAAATAGGTGAAAATATCAAGAGACAATCATCAATAGGAAAGAGAAAGCAAAGACCAAAGAAAGTCAACTTTGTTTTGAGGGCCAATGTTCAGAAAATCTCTTAGCAACAATTGCCTAAGGAAAGATGGAGACGTAAATAGGAAAAGCCCCTCACAACCAAACATGAGAGAGTAATCAACATTCGAGCGATACTAATTTCGGTGTAGATGAGGATATTCCTAGGAAGAGAATCCAAGTGGAGGCAAAACACCAATGGAGATGTTGGAATAGGTGCAATGATCGAGGGAGGATCATTGAGAGGAAAGAGAGAACAAAAACCAAACATGTTCAACTTTGTTTCGATGGCCAATGTTCAGGAAATCTATGAGCCACAATTGTTTGAGAAGGAAAAAGGGGGACCTAAATGGAAAAAGGCCATGGCAATTGAATATGGGAGTTGGACGAAAAATCAAACTTGGGACCTCATTGTGCTCCACTAAGGTATTGAAGCAAGTCGTAGCTTTGGAAGGTCTTTTGCATAGGCTCAGTGTCTTAGCATGTGGAAGACATTATTTGCCTCTTATAGGTGCTTGCTTGGTGGAGTAAGTGATTTATGTCTTCATTCCTAAGTCTAATTTAGGAAAAGTACAATAATTAAAGTCAATTAATTATTGTGGACTATTAAGTCATTTTCTAAGGATAAGTAATTTAATTATTTAGGTGACTTAGAAATCATCTCGTAGCTTTGGAAGGTCTTTTGCATAGGCTCAGCGTCTTAGCATGTGGAAGACATTATTTGCCTCTTATAGGTGCTTGCTTGGTGGAGTAAGTGATTTATGTCTTCATTCCTAAGTCTAATTTAGGAAAAGTACAATAATTGAAGTCAATTAATTATTGTGGACTATTAAGTCATTTTCTAAGGAAAAGTAATTTAATTATTTAGGTGACTTAGAAATCATTTCAACCATTGATCTCCAAGATTATTCTAGAAGGGAGGTTAGGGTTAGGGATTTGGACTTAATGAAGATTATTAAAAAAGCCTAGCAAAGGGGTGAAGACACATAGAACTTAAGTGAGCGAGTCATCAAGAAGAGAGCAATTTTCTCTCAATGTGATTGTCTTAGTGTACCAGGGTGCAAAGAAATGCAAGTGGATTAAGAGCACAAGTCAATTTTGTTGGCTGAGTATTTGGGTCGATTTCTCCAGGCCCATTTCTTTTGGAGGTTGATCTTGTTGAGGCCAAATTCCTTGGGCAAATTCATTCTATAGGAGTCGTGTTACAAGTCCTGAAAATTGTATTTTTCCTTGTATCTCTATGGGTCGAATAGATGACAGAGAATTGTTGTGGGTGAATATTTTGCAATGTCTGATTCATCTCTTTGATTTCAATTCTATTGCATATATTTATTTGTAGAAGTTAAAAATACCAGTGATTTTATTTTTCTATAATTCAGTGTTTATTTGAGTAAATAAATAAATTGTTGAGGATAAAATAAATTGTCATGAGAAAATAAATCTGGATGGTATTCAAAATTTAGCATGGTATCAAAGCTATCTAGAAGACTCTAAGAGAGATATATGAGATCACGAGGGTTTGGAGCAACGAGTTTCCTTTTTATGGCAACAAATTATTTTTTTTAAATTTTGCAGTTGGGTTTTGTGGTCGTGGTTGATTTGTGGAGATGGCATCATTGAGCATTTTGCAATATAAGGACAAATTGGATGGGGATTCAAATTTTAGTCCCTGGAAGCAAAGAATTACCATGATTTTGAACATGAATGGACAGTGGGATATTCTGAGCTAAGACATTTAGGTTCCTTCAGATCTGAACCTTGCAGCGGAGCATAAGGTCAAGGATATGAAAGCAAGTTGCATAATTTTGGACAATGTGAGGGATCACATAATTCCTCACATATCAAGGAAGGATACCAGAAGACAGATGTGGGTAGCTCTAACCGGTCTTTATCAAAGTTCAAATGAAAACAAAAAAATGGTGCTGGGGGAGAAATTAAACAACATCAAAATAAGCAGATTTGTGTCGATGACAACTTACCACACAAGGATCAAGCAAGCTCATGATTAGCTTGCAATTGTTGGGGAAATTGTGAATGATTTGGAGCTAGTTAAAGTGGCTCTGAAGGGTTGCATTAAGCATTGGACCACCTTTGTGTAAGGGATCCTTGCTAGGAAACAACATCCTAATTGGAGCCAAGTGTGGGATGACTTCATCCAGAAGGAGCTCTAGGAGAACACATTGTACGGATGACAGCGAAAGGATGGTGAGGAGAAAGAAGAGCTTGCTCTTGTTGTACAAGAGAAAAATGGCAAAGCGAAGACTAGGCAAAACCAAAGTGGAGGAGGATCTAAACAAAACAAAACGGAAAAGGACATGAACAAATTTAAATGCTTTGCTTGTCACAAGTTTGGGCATTTTGCTAGTCATTGTCCAAACAAGAAGAAGGGCAAGGGAAATACTACTACAACAACTACTACGCAGATGGAGGAGCTGGAAATAAAATTTGAGAAAAACTTCACCTTAGTATCTTGCCATTTTGGAACCATCACAAGAGGTGTCTAGTTCGTGGACAGTGTAGCATCTCGTCGTATGACTGGATCTTGAGAAGTCTTCATCAACGAGACCAGAGGGCGTAGGGATGTACATTTGGAGCTAGATGACAAGGCCAAGTACGCAATTGATGGCATTGGGAGTATTGAGTTTCAAACGGGGCTCATAAGACATCATGGAGGTGAACGAGGTTTTATGTGTACCGAGTTTGGAGATAATTTTCTTTTCAATTTCGGCCATAGAAGGTAGAAGATTAGATGTCAACCTTACGGGAGGTGAAGTGGTTGTTGGGCCGAAAAGGACTGATCTCAGCAAGAAGGGGGTGCTTGGAAGAAGGAGAGAGATATTTATCTATTGAGAGGACAATCGGTGAAGGGTCTCATACATGAGAGTGACAGCCAGAACGAAATTTGGCATAAGAGGATAGGACACCAACACTGCAGAACTCTACTGATGTTGCAGAGTATTGTTATTGGTTTTCCAAAGATTAGGGTGATGCAATGTGTAAAGGGTGTGCACTTGGCAAGCAAGCCAAATTTGTGTATCCTCACAGTCAGACCAAGTCTAAGGAAATGTAGACTTGGTGCACTCAAATATTTGTGGTCCTATGCCTATGACATCAATCACAGGGTCCTTATACTTTGGGACATTCATAGATGATTATTCCAAGAAAACTTGGATCTACTTCTTGAAGAACAAGGATGAGGTCTTCGACCAGTTTCAAGAGTCCAAGACTCTTGTGGAGAACCAGACTAGGAAAAATATGAAGGTGATGAGATTTGATAATTGAAGTGAGTATACCTCCAATGAGTTCTAATATTTTTGCAAGGAAGTAGGAATTAAGAAGGAGCTCACAGTACCTTACAACCCTCAGTAGAATGGGGATGTCGAGAGGAAAAATAGGATCATCATGGAGGCAACAAGAGCAATGATCTACAATCAGGAATTGCCTATGTTTTTGTGGGAGGAGACCTGCAATACTGCAGAACAGGAGTCCTTAGAGGGTATTGGAGGACGTGACTCTTGAGGATTTGTTTACAGGAGTGAAACCATATGTGAGCTATTTGTGCATATTTGATAGTCCAGTTTATGTGCACACTCCCACAGAGAAGAGGACTAAGTTGGAGCCCTTGTCAGAAAGGGGCATATTTGTGCGCTGTAATAAGGTCTCAAAGGCCTACCGAGTCTACATTATAGGACAAAGGAAAGTGATCTTGAGTCGAGATGTCAACTTTGATGAGGGCAGGACCTTTAGGAGATCTCATGAGAAGGAACTAACAGTGGTAGAGGAGCAGGAGTGAGAGGTTCCTAGGGTTGAAAAAGGACTAGCAACACCAACAGTAAGCACACAGTCAATAGATCTAGAGGATGAGCTAGATATTATTTTGAGCTCTAAGAGGAGGATGTCGAGATGGGCCGAACTAACGTTGAAAGATGTTGCGGAGCATGTGGAGGCTCCTAGCAGCACTTTCAAGCACAATAGACCACCTACAAGATTTTCCAATTATTTGGCACTGTCGAGCAGTGTCAGCAAGTCTGAGTCTTTCACTTTTGAGGAGGTTATAGATGAGCAAGTTTGGAGTGATGCCATGGTGGAGTATAGCTCCATCATTTGCAATGATGGATGGGATATAGTGTTAAGACTGAAGGGAAAGTTTGTGGTTGCTTCTCGATGGATCCATAAGATCAAACATGTAGTTGATGGCAATGTTGATAAGTACAAAGCAAGGTTTGTGGCGAGAGTGTTATCCCATAAGAAGGGGGTGGATTACGAGAAGACATCCACATTTGTTGCCAGATATGCATCCATTAGAGTAGTATGTTAATTGCTTCAGAGATGGGGTGGAGAATACATCAGATGGATGTGAAGACTGCTTTCCTCAACGGGTGATTGAGGAGGTGTATATTGAGCAGCCTCACGACTTTGAGGTATATGGGAGAGATTCCCATGTATGTAGGTTGAAGAAGGCCCTAAGGTTAGCATGCACCAACCCAAATGGAGAGGGATATTTGCTAGTAAGACTTTGGGAAGATTTTCCTATATGTTGCATGGTATTTCTTATCCTAAATTCATCAGCCAATTTTTCCAAAGGGGTAAAACTTTGTGCTAACAGATCTGAATTATCCCATTACTTATGGAGAGTGAATAATGTGTTTCGATGATGAAGCCTTGAGCAAACTGTTAGCGCTTGAGATTTCACCTAGGCTGAGATAAACAAAACTCAAAGCTACATCAAACCATTTCACCTCGTAGCTAGCCCTACGAGGTATGAGAAGGCTCTCTCCGGTCAAACTCGGTGGATTTTTCAATGGGAAGAGTTGACCAATTAGAAACACTGATTTTAGGCTAGTAAACTGATAAGGAGGGTTGATTTAAAGTTTTTGGGTTTTTTGGTGGCAATTGGAGGGAGTGCAATTCAGGGTGCGGGGATTGAGCTCAGTTTTTGCAGGTGGGTCTTTGGGGCAAGGTAGGAGTTTTTGCTGATGCCTTTAGCTGAGATGGATGATCAAGGAGGAAAGAAGAGAAGCTAAAGAGGGCAAACAATGAATTTGAATCCTCTCTAGACAGTGGAAAA